>BGPR01022535.1:0-25254 GCA_013235015.1 Araneus ventricosus | reverse complement strand
TTTTCTGTCATAATGTCGCTAAGAGCTATTCGTAAAAGAATGTTGTCGAAAATAGAAATTTTGCAGATATTGCATAATTTATCTGAATCCGATTCTGGTTCTGATTAAAAGTCTGATTTTTCACAAGATGCATATATTCATGGCAATGAGAGTTAACCAACTTTATCGGATGAATGCTTTGCAGAAATTGCACGAAAGGTACACACTATGAAACGCACAAGGAAAGAAGTGCCTGAATCATTCAAGCAAATCAAGATAGAACTGTATTCAAGCAAAGTTCTCAAGCACGATAATATTGCTCTTTCGGAATACAAAGGAAAGAAAAGCAAAAATGTTCTATTGGAAAGCACTCTACATTCTACTGTCGAAGTTGAATTTAATGAAAAGAAGACGCCTGAGGGTAATAAATTTTATGACTGACTAAATACGACATTGATGTACTTTATCAGATAGCAGGAAAGAATTCATCTAAATCCGCTTTCCGAAGACGGCCTGTACGAGTTTTTTTTCAATATCCTCGACATAGCTGCTATCAATGCTTCGGTAATTTACAAGGAAATTACTGGTACAAAAATCAAGCGTCTTGATTATTTTTTTTGAATTTAGCTGATGATGTGCAAAACAATTATGTTTCCTCTAAGACATCTAGGCTTTATGATTTCACTGATAGACTAATGGCCGGCCCGAGGGGATTGCGAACGGTGCGATCGCACAAAGCCCCGTGCCGCTGATGAATTTTGCAAAATTTATTAAATTTTTTATCCTTTTTAAAAAATTCTTTCAACCGACTTTTATGTAAAAAAAAGCCATAAAAAATTAATAATTTTTCTAAAAAGAAATATATTGCAATTTTGTTCTGGTTTTGAAAATTTCCTTTAGAGATCTGTTAAACCAGCGGGAGTGACCTCCCCAAAACTTTCTCGTCTACAAATAACACGGGAAGAGGAGTAAAAATACACCGCGCGCCGGAAAACGTGCGGTATTCCCTAAGGTGGGGAAAGCACTCGATCCAGCTTTCGCAGCTTTTTTTTTCTTAGAATGGAGAAAAAAAACCGTTTCAACGCCTCTTGTAAAACTAATTTAAACGAAAATTGGAGACAGATCTACAATGAGGGTTTCAAGACTACAAATGAAATTTCATTTATCTAAGTAATTTTGTTAAGAAGTTATGGCCTTCTAATGTATGCGATTATACAGATCGACAGACGGCCAACCCTTTGACGGATTTGGCCCAAAATTTTTTATGGACCTACATTTCTGATGAAAAAACTGTGTACAAATTTTAACCATCTAGCTATTTAAGTGTTTGAGTTATAGAGTTAACATGAACGTGGACAGAGAGACTTCCCGTAGACGGATTTTGTCCACACTTTGACAGAAACCTACAAATTATGTGTAAAGATCACATACCAAATTTCATCCCCGTATCTCTAATAGTTTTCGAGCTATCGTGTTCACAGACAGCCATAATTCCAAAATTGTGTTTTTCGGACTCGGGGATCTTCGGATCTCTAAAACGTGGAGATTCGTCAAAATCTCGAGTTCAAATTTTTTGACGATTACAATACTTTCTCTTTGTATACTTCGTATACGAGAAAGTAAAAAGTAATTGGTGGGTCTAGTAGATAAGAATCGAACAATTCCCTTTGCTACCTGGAGGTCCACGTGTTTCCGATTCTTGGGCAGAATAAAAGAGATAACATTGTTCACACACACACACACACACACATACACATACACACACACACAGTCCTAAACCAGTTTGAATTGCTCCAGATATCATATGGACACTATCTTTTCAGGGGTTGGGGGAGGGTACACCCCAAAGTGGATGTCCGTCATTTGAAGATAAATTACAGGTGATAACATTCAATACATTCCTTGTTTCCGAGACTATTACTTTCAGGGTATACAGGGGGTAATGCTTTTGTGCGGATCCACATCTGTTCCCCTAATGGCCAGAAGATATTCTTTCCCAAGGCAGCTTAAAGAAACACCTCTAGAGGATTGCTTTCTCTTCTTATCTAGTTCTAAATTAAACATATCTGTTCCCCTTGTATTCAGCAAGGACTGCTAAGCGATAAAGAAGCACTAGGGGTTTCTCGCTTTTCTTGTCAAAAGTGTGGTTTTTTGGATTGTTTGAAACACGACGGGTAACCCAAGGAGTTTTCTCAGAAGCTTAATTTTCCATTGAAGCGTTCGCATTCAGAATAAAATATTCTGCATTTGCTCTTGCAGACAAATTTCTGGTATACTAATTTTGTCTCTTTTTTATAGTTAGGCTATTTATTAAACAAACTTTCCTTTTATATTTCCAAAAAGAAAATTTTAATATTATAACAAGTCCACGTGTTTCCGATTCTTGGTCAGAATAGAATGTAAAAAGAGATAACATTGTTCAGTTCTAAACCAGGTTCGATTGCTCCAGACATCATATGGTCACTCTCTTTTCGGTGCTGGGGGGAGGGAACACCCCAAAATGGTTGTCCGTCATTTGAAGATAAATTGCAGGTGATAACATTCAATACATTTCTTGTTTCCGAGGCTATTACTTTCAGGGTATACAGGGGGTAATGCTTTTGTGCAGATCCACATCTGTTCCCTTAATGGCCAGCAGATATTCTTTGCCAAGGCAGCTTAAAGAAACACCTCTAGAGGAATGCTTTTTCTGCTTATCTAGTTCTAAACTGAACACATATGTTCCCCTTGTACTCAGGAGGACTGCTAAGCGATAATGAAACTCTAGAAGTTTGTCGGTTTTCTTGTCAAAAGTGTGTTTTCCAGCATCTATGAATTCATCGTAGGTCTTGTTAAAAGGTAGTATGTTACATCTATTCCTCAGAGATTAATCAATAATAGTGGGTCTGAATATTGGATTGTGTGAAACACGACGGGTAACCCAAGGAGTTTTCTCAGAAGCTTAATTTTCCATTGAACCGTTCGCATTCAGAGTATCAGCCGTACAGGAAAATAAAGTATTCAGCATTTGTTCTTGCAGACAAATTTCAGGTATACTAATTTTTTGTCTCTTTTTTATATTTAGGCTATTTATTAAACAAACTTTCCTTTTATATTTACAAAAAGAAAATTTTAATATTATAACAGGTTTTTAATTTATAAAACAATGTAGTTCCATTTTGTTTTTGTATTTCAATATTTTTGCTATTTGTTATTATTGTATACATTTCAGATAAAATATTTTTTTTTATTAACAAACGAAAATTTGTGTTTTCTACTCTTTTACATTGGGCATTTTTCATTTTTAAATGTTACTTATTTGGAACCTTTTATTGTTTCGGGAAACTACATATCAAAGTTATTTGAATAAGTTTTAAAATATAATAAGTATTTTGAATATTGATTTAATTTAAATATCGAAAACCGAAACTATCAGTAGGTTGTTTATAATTTTAAATAAGTTTGTGCTCAGTCGATTTTTTTTATTTATTTATTTATATTTTTGTATATGAAGACATAATGAGTTCAACTTATTTTACTGAAGAAATAATGAGTTCAACATTTAAGAATTCACTTGATGATCCAAAATACAAGAAAATCCCATTCATATAGTATGACATTTTGTTTTAATACTGAATGCATGTGCTGACATCGTAAATCGACAGAAAAATTGAAAGAGGGTATTTTCTCGTTCAATTGACTGCAAAGTTAAAAGTTATTTTAAGTTTCTTCAGCTTTCATGTTATGAAACTCTTATTGAAGCTATTTTCGTATTTTATAATTTTAATTTTAGCACTGAAAGTTTTCAAACAAAACAATCTTTAATATATCCTCATAAAATCAGGAAAACAGGGCTCATTTCTACAACATGAGTTTTCAAAAAATAATGGGAGGAATTTCTATCTTTTATTTAGAAAGGAATGCTTCATTTCAGGGCCAGCGCGAAGGGGTTTCGAAAGGTGCAAGCACACAAGGCCCCACGCCGCTGACATATTGCCCAAAATGAAAATGAAGTGCATTCATTTATTTAACGAAATCAAAATTTGGCCTCAAGTTTTACCTTCCAGGTCAAAATATTGCAAATATTTACAATATTTATTTAAAAATAATTTATTTAAATTGTATCCCAATTTTACTTCTGTTCTAAAATTATATTGACCTTACCAATAACGCTCGCATCTGCAGAAAAATCTTCCTCAAGGATAAAAATAATAAAAAATTACTTGAGATCTTGCATTAGAGGCGAACAATTGATTTGCTTAGTCATTTTATCTATCGAACCCGCATTAACCAAAAATATAAATCATAATGATATTAACAACATATATGCCACAAACTTATAACAAAATGAAACAAAAATCATAAACTGTAATGTTATTTTAGTAAGTTGAATACCAAATTTTATATATGAAGCAATTATTTTTGTTGTTGCTTACAATATTGCATTTTTGTTGTTTAATTTATTAACGATTTTTTTGTGTGATTAAAATATTAACTTCATAAAAAATTAATAATTTATTGTTTTCTTGTATTTTTTAGTCTTTACCTAACCAAATTGTGAAATGTAATAAATAGCAAAAAGCAATAAATTATTTTGTTAGACGAAATTTTTTCAATTCCCCGCAAGTCAACTTTGCACCTGGACCAGCTTTTGTTCGAGCCGGCTCTGGATAAACCACTGCCTCAAGCAGGAAGCACAAACAATGTCAGATCAATCGATGTCGCAATAAAACTATGAACATTTGTTGTGATTGCATTAAGTCAGCTTACGGATCTTATACAAGCAAAGTGATAAAGCTGAGTATTTGTAGAAACTGTAAAAAAGAGTAATTTAAGTAAATGAATTTGCAATATTTATATTTTTAAATTATTATCATATGTAATATAGATTTAACCCCTTTTTGGGCGGAATTTTTTGTCAAATCTCCGACAAAATGATTATGTTTTCCATTCAAGGATGGAAATCTCACCGCGAAAACATGATGAAATTAGGACTAATTGCGCCATTTCTTAGCAATATTCAGAAATACAAAAAAAAAAAAATCGCGGAGTATAACGAGTCGTGCAAGTAGCGACGAATTCACTTTCAACGATGCAATTTTTCTCCTTGTCCCATGACATGCGATGGCAACCAATAAGGCGTTAAAATATTTTGTGTAATTCAAAGAAATTTCCTTTGTATAATGTGTATTATTTTTTATTCATTGCATTTTATTAATAATAGATGGCATATATATTGTATGTTTGTGATCATAAAAAACATTATAAAACAATGAAAATTGATGAATGGGAAAATAATGTGAATAAAATGTAAAATTTAAAATTAGCAAAATGTATTAAAAAACTTGCTTTAGCAAGCAAATCTTAAAAAAGTCTTGTTTGTGGTCATTAAATGAGAGCGATCAAAATGACAGCTACAATTCTTTCTAGGTATATGGAAAACGCCGTCTTCCTAGCGTTAAGAAAACATCTCAAAACGTAGAATCATCCCAAGCTAAATTTATTAAAATCTTATTACACTGCAGTTCATTTTTTTTTTGAGTATGTAATACCCTAAATACCAGAAATCAAGCTTAGTTTAGATATATTAACATCTCGTTTTGAAGTAACACAAGGGATATTTTGGGATAGACATGGTAATTTTGAACCTTTTTCAAATGACAAATACTCTTAATGCAAGACTAGAAACACCCTTTCCAAATTCTCGTGCCACATTATTAGGGGGACAGTTGACTTTCATTGTATCTATCGGAGCACCAGGCCCGTACATGGCCTTCATCAAATGATTATACCATATGTTCTTTCGTACTCATAAGCGTAATGCATACACGTTGGGAAATCTATGAAGAGGAGTGAGTTAGATGGAAATTTGAACCTCCTCCGACCAGATAAGGTTACTATACGAACAGGTGCGGCGCCAGAGGTGGGACCGGGGGGGCAGGGCCCCTTCGTCGGGGATGATGTGCCACCCCATCGGGGAAAATGTTTGTACGGGGTATTCAACTGTAGTTGATAAATAATAATCTGGCGAAAATTTGAGACACATTTCATTACACTCGTCCCGTCGTACAGTTGGTTGTGCCGCTATCGGGGAGGCATATCAACATCCCCTGCTCCAGTTCAGTCCGATATTAAACTACGACGAATTTGATTGGACGTGCGAATGCAAGAGTCCTTGAAAACCGAAATTTGAGCGTTTTATTGCCGGCGGCTTCTTTCATTTCGTTGTTTTCGACTACCTGTTCTCTGCGTTGACTACTATGGCTCTTCAAAATTCAGAACTTCCTTCTTCTTTCGAAAATGAAGATATACAAACTGATTCAGAAAAAAACTATCCTTCGATCTAATTTGAAGAATATATCCGACGTCAAAGCTTGGATAGCCGAATATTATGTTTGGGACAAATATTAGAAGACAAAAATGTTTTGAATAAAGGACTAATATTAGTATCAAGTTTAAATTTAATGTAAAACTAATGTATGGAAACAACAAACCAATGTAATTGTTTTTTTGTAATATAATTTAATGTATGGAAATTTGTTTAATATCACAATTAAATGATTAAATTGTTTAAATTTTTAGTAAGTAAGATACTGTGCAAAATTAAAATATCTTTAACCCCAAAAAATGAAAGTCGTTTGTTTTTTTCGCATACCCTCTAATTTTTTCCTTTTATGTCAAAACAATTATAAATCAAGTTTCATGTAATTTGAACCACAGCAACAGTTGCCGACTTGCATCTAAACGTGTCAATCAATACTTATGTACTTAAGACAGCGGACTCTGGCACGTATCAGCCTCACATGTGTCTGTTGCGGAGCACAAAGCAGCTACAAATGGTAAAGTGTTGTGGTAATAAGTGTTTGTATAATTTTTAATCAGTGAACAGAACATGGCAGTGGAATTGCCTAGTTCTAAAAAAGTGATATTTTTAATAGGGGGCATAAAGCATCAAATAACGGGTTCAAAACTTCCCTCTAATGGACAAGTTCTCGCAGTTTTGTTTTACAGTATTCGAGAAGTGAATTTAACTATTTTCCTTTGGGAAAAGGCACGCATATCTACCAAATTGTGTGAGGAAACTTGTTAACGTGTATCAAGTTTGGAGAGACTTACTAAAAAATGCAAAAAATATAAGACGTATTAAAGCGGCGACAACACGAATGTGTAAATAATTTAGACAATTTGCTCGACATTGCACACGCTTATGCACTTCAGTTAATGAAAATATAGGGAGATAGGATGTCCTTGCAGCGCCAAAGAGAGCCTGGCCGACTCGGTCACTTGCGTGGAGTGGATAAAAAAATGACCGAGAAAGAGGAAAGGGAGCGACTTCGAGCTGTCACAGAAGAAAATCGGCGAATCAAATATGTTTCCGCTTCAACATCCTCGGCGTCATACGAACCATTGCAAGAAGAGTCCTCTTCGAATCCTAATCAAAATATGAATTCAGAAGATTTCCCAACACTGATCGAAAGCTCAGAACCTGGGACAAGTAAATCAGTAATGAGGAAAGATTTTATTAAGCCAAAGTTAGTTGTTGCATTAGACAGCTGTCAGTTAAGTATGCGAGATTCTGTGTTTATTCTTGAAGCTACTATTGATGTACTTGGAAGTAACATTGACGAATTTCCGATAAGTAAGTCTTCATTTCAAAGAATCCGAACAGAAAAACGGAAGGAACGCGCGCAAAACATTAAAATTGATTTCCAAAACAAGGTACCTGATGCAGTGACCTTACATTCATATGGCAAACTGTTGCCTGCTTTGAGTGCTCGAAAATCGAAAGAAGAACGTTTGTCTATAGTTATTTCATATGGATTTAAAGAACAACTCATTGCTGTGCCGAAACTGGACACTGTATCTACTGACAAAATACAGGCGCAGGCTTTTTGAAAGGCGATCTTAGATTAGATTTTCGAAGACAAAGTCCAAATTCTCTGTTGTGATACTACGGCTTCGAATACAGGTCGTTTTAATGGTGTTTGTGCGCTCGTCGGGCAAAAATTTGATAGGGAAATGCTTTTTTTCGCTTGTCGCCACCATGTATACGAACTGATATTAAAGGCCGTATTCGAAGTGAAAATTAAGCAAGTGACAATAATCCCCGATATTCCACTCTTTAAAAGGCTCAAAGATAATGGGAAAAACATCGATCTCACTAAAATACAGTGCTATAGAGAAACAATGGAATTGTTCCGAACCGTACACGAACATGAAAAATTTTGACTTTTACCGTTCTGAACTTAAAAATGTTATGGTCAGAGTATGGTATCGAGAGTTGATCGAACATTCTATCGTATTTTTAGGTGGAGATGCAGAAAAAAATTTAATATCAGAACTCCGGGTGCCATACCCTAAGCTAGATGGATAGCCCAAGCGATTTACTCCCTAAAACTATCGTAATTTAGTTATCAGCTAAAATTGAGCACCAAAAATAAGGAAGTACTGTTAGACGTCTGCTTCTTTATCGTGACAATCTACGTTAAACCATGGCTTCAATTCATTTTGGCAGAAGAAACACCCTACAAAGATTTGTGCTTTTTGAAACCTTTGAAAGCTTACGAAAATGTGAATGAAAGTATCTAGAAAGCTGCTTTACAGAAATTTAGCCAGCATTTATGGTATTTGACTGACGAAATAGCAGTCTTAGCACTTTTAGATGATGATGTGGACGAAGAAACAAAATTAAAAATGGTGGCAAATTTACGTAGAGAAAATTTCTCGACCCATGAGAAAAGTTACATTCCATCGGAGGAAGAACTTTGTGGTTTATTGTATGGTGAGTTTGATACATTGATTTTGTAGTTGTTTGTTTAGTTATTTATTTATATCACGCCATTGTTACCTGTTTTTTTAAATTTTTTTACAGAGAAAAGTATCAATGATTTCATATCAGTCAAAAGCCAGTCATTGTTTTCTAGACTCAAAATTGATGATAGTTTTCTCAACGAGAGTCCCTTTTCATGGGCTAATAACGCTTCGTTTCTAGATGCTAAAAAGACGGTCTCAATGCTCGTGGTAGTGAAGGATACAGTTTAAAGAGTGGAAAAATGATGCAGGACTTTCA
Organism: Araneus ventricosus; assembly: GCA_013235015.1. NCBI lineage: Eukaryota > Metazoa > Arthropoda > Arachnida > Araneae > Araneidae > Araneus > Araneus ventricosus. Next base: position 16,226 of record BGPR01022535.1, on the reverse strand, counting down.
TGGTTTAATAACGGTTGACGAGGAACAAAATCAATGTTTGTTATGTTGCATACAAGAACACATGAAGATTTATCCTGACTGAGGAAAGCAAACATTGAAACGAAAATATGTACAGTAATGTTTCTTTTACTGTAATATGGTAATAAATATCTGCTTTGAATAAATTGGTGTCTTATGTACCAAAGAAATATACATTTTACAATCTTTCCATAGTATTCCCATCCAAGATTTTACGTTCAAGTTTGACTAAAGTCGGCAGGGGTTACCGTTATCTTATTGCAATAATACGTTTTACTTATGTTATTGAGGTGAAATAGAAAAAAATAGAGGGCATGCGTATTCGATTTTGCAAAAAAAAAAATTGCCTTGTATCTTGTGACACCCCACCCTACACCTTGACCTTGGTTGGTCCTATAGGAAATCTGGCCCTGGATTTCAGATACAGATCAGAGTAGGAGTGTCTATTTGTAACAACAGTTCTCTGTCAAAAGGACAAAAGATGGTTAGTGGATAGAATGTGGTCGGAGAATTTTGGACAGGTGAAGAGAAATAAATGTGTAGGGGCTTCTGTTTCTATATATTGTGAAAACTGGTTCTTGTTTAAGAAACTAATAAAGAAAAATTCCTATGGAGGAGCTGAAACTAAGCTTTAAAAATGCAAATTTCGGTTCACTATATCCGAATTTCTTTCTTTTGAAGTTCGCTAACAAGCATTTTAAAATATATTAAGTACATAGGCTTCGGTTGGGACTATTTAAAAGTTCTTTATAATTGAGGATTTGTTGTACCGGGGTTTGACTGTACTTTTGAATTTTAACTTATGGTAGATATTTAACTCGTGTTTTTTCAGTAATCTTGTACCTGTTCTATTAAAAATCTAACAGCAAATAATTATTTACTACAAATACTCAAATTTTCTTTAATATTCAAAGTTTTATTCAAATTTTAATACAATGCCCCTCTCACATATTTTAGAGTATTCCGTAAGTGTCGTATAATTTGGTTGAATAACCTGCATGTTACAGACAAAAATAAGGGAAAATTTGGAATTTTTTAAAGAAAACACTTTATATTTTCCCGAATATTAGTGCTATTTTTACAAAAACACATGTAAATATTGAAGGCATCAAATAAAGCCTAAAATGAAGGTTAAAATAAATAAAAATCCCTGTGAAACGTTGAGAGTCGAAATCCCATTCGTCTTCATCAATTTCCGGCCTAAATGCCCTCGTGACCAAATCTTCAATGTAAATGTTTTAGCCAATTTATCATTTGGTCGAAGTTCAAGTGCAATTCCTTCAGCCATTCTGGAGAATTTCAAAAAAATGCATAAATCTGAAAATGCCAGGGTACTTATGATCATATAATGTACTAGCCGCCTTCGGCGACCACCTGGTTCGCCCATTTAAATAATTTTTTTTGTATTTTATATTAATTTTATCATTTCCCGTCGCGGTTTCACCCGCGACAGTCCAGGAAAGATGGCTAAAAAAATTAATATTCTATTGTATTTCGCAGATAGTAAAATATATAAAGGAGTTATTTAAAAATGCCTTCTATACAATTCTATATGATGAATCACAGCTAACGAAACTTAAAAACTGCATTTCTAATAACTATCACTCAATTCATCTATCACTCATCGGTAGAATGACTAAACCTGAATATGGTCGCGAAAGCCGAACATACTGGAAGCCTCGAGTGAACCACTGGGTGCCAGAGTGGGTTGAAAAACTGAGACGGCAAAAAATTTATTGACATTTAAAAGACCCGGGAGTATAGGGGATAGAGAATAAAATTTAAAAATTAATTAAAAAATTAGTTAGTTATCCCGAACACTATTCCTTTTTTGTAATTCCTAGTTTCAGGCAGCTAAAATGAAATAAAAATGTAATCTTTCCCTAAAAAAGTAGGGTCGCGACTGACCCTCCTCCCCCCGTACTCGCCGCCACTGCTGAGACTATGAATGGGCGGCATTTCCCCGTAGATCGTAAATTTTCACAAAGCCTCCCGTCTCTTTGAAAATCTATAAATAGAACTGCGATCTTGAGGAATCGTGCGCATCTTGAGCAATCTTGAGGAACGCCGTTGCTCCGCCTACCTGTGCTTGGAATTTTGTTTGGAAACATTTGAAAAAATTATTTTTAATTCAACACAACATCGCATGGAAATAAGATTGGCGTAATTGAAAAGCTATTTTTTATCTTTAAGATGATTTTAAATGACTATTGTGCTCCAATATGCTCTGAACTTATTGCGGAAAAACGTTAAAATTTAAGGTAATTTTTAATTAATTAAAATTCTAATTAAAATTTCGAAAAATCATCTAGTACCTAGCACCTACTATTGAGCCCAAACAATCGAAAAGCATCCACCTGCCAAATTTCAAGTTTCTAGGCCTCGTTGTTTGGGACATTTCGTTGAATGAGTGATAGAGTCATGGTATCTGCCTTTTATGTACGTACATAGGCCGCGGTGGCCTAGTGGTAAGGTCCCGACCGGAGGTTCGCAGGTTCAAAACCCGATTCCACTGAAGATCCGCCGTGTATGGGGCCTGTTGCACGCTAAATCATACGTAGTGGCCAAACGTCCTCCCGTTGGTGTGGCGCGGAAGCTTGGAGAGGGGGTGCCAGCTCAGGTGTCGTCCTCGTCATCTGACGGTGGTTCAAAATTACGAGATCAGTCCACAAATAGCCCTCGTGTTGCTTAGAAAATGAGGCTTTAATCTAACCTAATTATATACATACATAAGACTAATTTATTTCCTGTATTCAGTTAACTGTTTCGGACAATTGCCATGGCGAAAATGGATATTTAATCACTTCCGATTTCCTAATGCTATTAAGGTAAAATCAACTAGATATATTTCGAAATGCGTAAGAAATCTTTTTAAAGTATGAAATATCCTTCTGCTTCTGTGTTTACTGCGTAGTAAAAGAATTTTGAGAATATTTGAGAATGGGCGTTATTCGAAGTTCGAACCTCAGCACGGCAAGGAAATAAGTTTCGACAAATTTTTGGTTCGCTTTCTTTAAAAAAAAGAATTTTCTACGCTTTGTATATTGATGTGAAACGAATTCTTCGTTGGGAATAGATACAGACAGTAGCGTAGCGAAGATAAGTGATGCCCGGGTTATAATCTGATTTTTTCGCCATTCTTTCTCATCAGCAGTGACTTTGTGTAAACTGCGCCGAGAGCGTGGTATTTTTTCGCCCTCATCGTATTTGAATTTAAAAATGACATAAACACATTAACGTTTTGTCACTATGGCCAGTGGCATCGCGAGAATTGTGACGTCCGGGACATTATACGATCCCAGTCGTCATCAGTGGCTTAACAAGTGTAGATGGCTCCAGGGGTGTGGTAATATATTTACTCACTCTCATCATATTTTGCTTTAAGACTGGCACAATCGCAGTAACGTTTTGACTAAATAGCGCTTCCTAAGACTGGCGCCCGGGACATCTGTATCTCCTTGCCCCCTCCGGTCACTGCAGTCCTTCAAAAAGAATAAAAATACTTCTTATTGATTGCAATATCAAAAAATTAAAATCAAATAGAATGGGTCATTTGATTTGTTAATGGGTTCTTTTTAAAGAAATGTAAATAGCATTGGTGTCAGGGCCTTCTTCGCATTTATTTTCCTGTCGTCTCAAATTTTCCAATGGCAACACTCTATTTTTCTTCTTTTCAGTGATTTGTTGCATTCAGAACCCGCCAGATACGAGATTTTAAGCTGGAAATACAACTTCGGGCTGTTCCACAAAATTTGAAGCTCCACATTTTAAACCCATCAATTTATGAGGGTCATTCACGGTAGCTCCATGCAAACTACACAACCGATCACTTCAATCCCCTAGAGCTACTTGCGTACCTTTCGTGCCACTTTCCAAACGGGAACCCCGTCCTGCTTTCCCGAGAGAGGTTCACTCCCTCCCCCATCTTGTGGTTTTCGCTTTTGTGCGAGAGGGTCGCTCCACCTTACACAGGATGGCATTTCAGTTTTATGGCTAATGCGTCGAATTAATATCCGGACCGGTTAAAAATTCAAACATTTCGACTACACCTAGGCAATTCTCATTGGATTTTTCCATTGACGAAGGATTTTGATATGATATGCGCCAAATGGAGTGGTTAGGCATGATCGGGAATGTCCCGTTTTAGGTAATATGATGCAAATCAACCCGATGTATACAAGGAGACAGATCTAGAGGGCTGCAGCAATATAGACAAAAGAAGACAATAGATTTTTTAGCTTAAAAATTTTCTTTACTATTACCAAATCATTAGTTAGTTCATTTTTTTCACTGAGCCTTTCAGAAGTTTTTGAAACTTTGTGCAACGAAAGATATAAGCCCAAGCAATTTTCAAAATATGAATCCAAAATAACATATTTTTAGTTTAAGGAAAGAAAATTAAGAAAATGTAAACAAATAATTTGACAATAGTGAAACTTTTTTATATTCATCTCATTATCCAAAAGCTTGGAATGAATTTAAAATAGCTGAATTGAAAGCATTTCACTTATATGCAAACACTGATTAAATTATTTAAAAGTCAATAGAATAGCTATTATAATACGGGATTAATATTAATAAAATTGTTTACAATGATTAAAGTAATGGATTTTCTTTAATGTAACGAATGACAATACGAAATGTAAAGGCATATACATCCAGACTGACCCAATATTACAGGCCCAGGTTCCAGGCACTCCAATATGTTTAATTGGCCCCAATGTCATCCAGGAGTGGCGTTTGAATTCGTCCGACAGGACTGCATGGTCTGCCCAATGGGGAGGGAGGTTCTTCCCGACATAGGGGCACGACCTGCATTACAAGGGGAGGGTTCTTCGTCCCATGTCTACGCAACTGGCTCAGTAATGGAGAACTTCAGTATTTTTTAAAAAGGCGTGAATGCAATCCGTAATTATAGAAAAAAATTATTCTAATTTCAAATATGCAAGTTTCATTACAAAAATTTATTTATTTAAATATTGAGAGCGAGAAATGTACTAAAATCGCAGAAAAGATTATAGAATCCGAGACGCACTCTCATTGACTGACTGGATTTTGACGTCACATGTGTTCGTCTCTTCGGCGACTCGCAACTTCTCAGTTATATCCAAAGCATAAAATTGATTTCTTAGCACCTTTTTATTCAAATGCTTTGAAAGAATGTGTATTTCTGTGAATGTAATAGAATGATTCTCATGCAATTAGCACTCAGAATGTACTAAAATGGTACAAGCTATTCTGTAGTATTTTTATAGATCTCTTCGAACGCTTCGGTACAAAGCAAGCTTCTCAGTTTCTTTCAGTATAACCCTTCCCTCCTCCTTAGTTTATAAGCAGAAAGCAATGAATGGAAGCAATACAAATTTGTTGTCAGTACATGCGTTTGGCCAGGTTTCTAGCTTGCCCGATTGCAAATGGGCCCCCTTACACATAAGTCCCTTACATATGGACCCTCAGGATATGTACGCATAAGAGAGGGAAAAGGAAGAAGTCATTTTTTTCTAGCAAATTTCTTGCTCCTTTGCTAAACAAAATAGCAATCAGTTTTATGTTAAACAACACAACTTTTTCTGTGCAAGTCCGGAACGCAATAACCACAATATTTTTATTCTTTTTGGCTCTCGGCAAGAAGGAGGGGATAAATCCTCTGTGCAGGAAGGGCCTGATTCATGGAAGTGGCTAACAAAGCGCTTTTTGTTGTTCTTTGTGTATTTTGTTGCCATTAAACTGAGGGACAATTGAACTCGCCTATCTTCCTAAAGTAAAAAATGTCTCCGAGGCTCCGACTCCCACCCTCTGTAGTATGTTTGAACCAAATTTAGTAATTCTAGGTTCAACAGACGCATGTACAGAAGGTCAAAAGACGGACTTGTTGTATTCAAGAGGTCTGAATTGTAAAAGAATAAGGTATCGTAAATTATTTGTATTTTTAATTATTCTAGAATGATTTTTACTTTTTTAGTTACATATAAAATGTTGTAACTTCTCATGTTTATTAGGAATGGTATCTAACTATGTATATGGTTCTCCTCAATATTACTTTATTTTTTCTGGGGAACTTTTAGAGATAATTAGTAATTAAAATATTGACCGTTTGGCGGTATTAATATTATACCAAAATATAGCCAAATTATCTTTTTCTTTCCAAATTTTAGACTACATTTTAGTTTTTGAAAAATATTGGTAGTTTGATCGTACATTTAAATTCTTGGCTTTATTTTGCATGCTTTATTCTTAAAATAATCCTGTTTAGATGCTGTCAAAAGTTTTACAAGCCTTTTTTGCCTTTACTTTGAGCAGCAAATTTTATTGACACTTATGCTATTCAATAACGCTTTTGTTCTGGATCTTCGCAGCAAAATAGTTATTGGCGTTGTGAAAGTATCATGACAACCCTCCTGTGAGATAGGTTTGTCACGCAAAGACACTATCTTGACAAATGTAACAGATGCCAGCCAAGTCACTTTGAAATGGGGAGGAAAAGGGAATTCCAACTAAACGAACAATTGCCGTTCTGCAGCTGTTGTGATTAATGACAACTACAGATTTCTTGCCTGGACAAGTTTTCCCTTAAGTATGAGTCGCATCTTAACGCTGAGGAGACGTACTCCTTCTACATTACCCATTTTCTAGAAAACGCTTAACAGTGGCGTAGCAACCAGGGAGCAAGGGGATATAGATACTCCTGGTGCCAATTTTAAGGGGCGCCATAAACTCAAAACATTACTGCTTTTACGCCATTTACAAAATAAAATATGATGAGGGAGAGTAAGAATAATACCACGCTCTGCCATATTAGCACGATATTCTACGATGTTTTCACAACGTTGCTAAAAATTTTGAATTCCGCACAACATTGCATCGTATGAATATTGTAGGGAATCTTGTGCTAATAGGGTGGGGTGCATTTATGCTTTCTAAGCCACTGGGGAGTTTACAGTCACCCGCCAATTACCCTCGCTATGTCGACAAAATATTACTGTTTTGTCACTTTTTGAAGTCATATACCTTGCTCTTGGCGTCGTTCACACAAGCTAATTTATTGATGATGGAGGGCGAATCATATTATGATCCGGGCGCGCCCTCGCTAATGTCCTACCGCCAGGTGAAAAGCCCTGAACTGGGTTGCATCACATAGACGAGTCGAAGAACGGAGGGAAACGGATATAAAATAAACATCAACATTTGACAAACAAAGGGCTCTTCGTTAGGTGAGAGTTCGTTTTCGACCTAAGTACAAAGCGAAAGACTTCCGCCGGTTCTATCTCCGCCAAACGAAACGAAGCCCTTTTCTTCACACCCAAAATGCAGTGGAAAATCCCGTTTCATAACGACCGCCATCGTAATGTCTAGGGTTTTTTTCTCTAAGCTTAGCATCACTTTCGCGTTTGATATTTTATTGTTATTATGTGTATGAATTATTATTATTTAATTTGTCACATCAATTTTCAAAAATAACTAATATCAAACAGAAAACGTTTTCTTAGAATGAAATTCGGATTGTTTTCAACAATCGGATCCGTTGATTTGCGGATTCTTTCGAGACTCGCTTTCAAAACAATGATATTAATCATGATCCATCAGATCACTCATTGTACAAAAAAATTAATTAATAATTAATATTTTTATAAGACTGTATAAACTAATAACACTGACCAACAAAAAATGACAATAATTTTTTGTTTGTTTGCTGAACGAAACTTTTTGACTGTATTTGGTATTGTGATTTCAAATATGAAAACAGTTTTTCTCTATCTGCTCTGCTTTTTCAAATTCAGTGTAGCTTAATAATGAAATATTTAAAATTTAAAGAAAAAAGTTATTGAAAGGGAAAAGAAGAAAGAATACAAGCATCTGTTACTGCAAACGAAGTAGTGTAACGAATATATAATACCATAGCTTTGGCCATGAAGAAGATTAATTACATCAGTGGGACTTAAAAATGGTTAAATCTCTCCTTGTTCACCAACAGGGGAGGGGGCTACAAGAAATATCCTTTTCTCGTGCCTATGGGATGCCAGGGCCGAAAATTACCACTGAATAATAAAAGAGCGGCCCGCTAGAAAAAAATGATTCTTCGAGAAAGAAATTTTATCCGTGAACCCTTAGTCGGACGACACAGAATCATCTTGCCTCAGCTGCATATAAACTTAGGGAACAGTTTATGAGAGTTCTTCATCCGAACAGCTCTTGATTTGCATACATAGGATAAAAAATGCCTGGAATAAGCAAAGAGTAACTTCAAGCTAGTCCAAAAATCAGACAGCTTTAAGGCGATCTTCATTTCGTAGATTCCATGTATGAGGCAGATCTAAAAGTCTGGATCTCACATTTGAGCTTTTAGTGAAGAAGTTTATAGGAAAACATAATGCTGAAAACTGTATAGATTTAGTTGACAGAAATCTTAACAATTTCAAAGACGTTGGTAGTAATATGACCATAAAGGTTCATTATTTGCAAAGCCATTTGGGAGGTAATGTACATCTCGGAACGATTATTTGAAATTTAATTAATTGAAAATTAAATAAAATTTTAACATTTTTCGTAGATATCATCTGAAAATATTAAAACACAAAATTCACTTTTACACCACGTTAAAATTTAGGAAAAAATATCTTTTTTTATGATGCCAATTTAGATATCATGCAATTTTTTTCGTGAATATTTACAATTATTTAAATATATTTTTATGTCTACTTCACAATAGTCCTTTTCACTCCTGTAATGGAATTCAAACTGTTTTTATTGTTTCTACAAATATTCAATATTTATTTTCTTCCATTGTTAAAAGCAAAGGAATAAAGATTCTGTGTAATTGTTCATATGCTTTGGCAATGAGGATATGAATATTTTAACATCCTTACTTCCTTTCATCAAATTATTTATAAGTCAACAATACATTTGTCTATTAGAAAAGCTCTCTAAGATATTAAATAAAATATCAGATTTCTGAAAGATTTCACTTGCTATTCATTTATTTATTTATCAGCGTGCTTCATTCCAGCTTCTGTTAAAGGAACTCATTTAATATAAGTTAAATTCGCCGCGCCAATTTTACGTTGGAATCATTTTCGCGTTTTAAATAAATAGTAAGAAAGTGAAGTGACAGGGATGCGTAAGAAAATGCGCTGTTAAATGTAATATGACGTGGATACAGATAATTTTCATGCAAACGTGACGTCCTGTGACTGACTCTTTTATGAAGTTCCTATTTGCAATAAACAGAGAAAGGTGTATGGTTACTAAAATAATAGGGCCTGATGTCTATCGCAAATTCAAGTTGAAAAATATATGTAAAAGGTAGCCATTCATACAGTGGCTGATCTTCCATTAGGGCTGCAGAGCTGCAGCACAGCCTAAAATTATTTTTTAAATTTGTATTTACGTTTTTAATCTTAGTTGATTACTTTTCACTCTGGAAGTTCAATGACCAACAAAAAGGCAAAAAAAGCATTAAAAACGAAAAAAAGAAGACAGGAAATGAATCAACAAGTAAGAGAGACAGAGGCCAAAGCTGAAAAGTAAGTTGCACTCAAAAGCATCAAAATTCGCTAACTGTATACCAACAAGTGGTAAAATCTGGAGAGAAAAGGCAACCCTTTCTCCCTTTGAATTAGATGGGTCAAGAGCTGCACTGAGACCAGTTCTGGCTGGCGTGGGGCGAATAGAAAGAGAGATAATTTTTAAAAATTTTTCCCGCACTCCCACCCAAAGCTTCCTCCCTCGGTATGCCTCTCTTCGCCTTCTCTCATTGGCTGTTTATGGATTTTGGTTTCTCTTCATGTTGATCCGCAGAAACAAATCTTGTTCATTGAATGTCTGATTACTTTTGTCAGAAGGCAGTCTTCGAAGAAACATACTTAAAAATTTTATAAAACATTGTACAAGTAAAAAATTTTATAAGAAAGGATTATATCATAATCAGGTAACCTGGTAATCATCGATAGTTGAATTCTATTGGATCTAGGATAAATATTTATTTGCATAAAATACAGGGAAAGAGGAAAATACTTGGGAATGCAATTAACATTAACATGACTTTCCAACCCGTTTGAAGAGATCATAACTTCTTATCCCATGCTAAATAAAACAAAACTCAAAAGTAATCTTTCCGTTTTGTATGAACGAGAGGAATTTGTGAATGTTTCTGGAGTTTTAAAAAATTATGAGCTAATTTTGAATAGTGGACTCCCAAATTCCCTTAGTGAATTAAATTCACTGCTTCAAATCATCTTAAACATACCGATGACAACATCGGAACCAGAAATGTGTTTTTCAGAGATGAAGAGAATTGAGACATTTTTACTCAGAACAATGTCAGAAGACCGTCTTTCAACATTAGTCATGATTAGGGTGGGTAACAGTCTAAATGATATTGTGCAAAATTCAATGGAAAAGCTTCCATAGCTTAATCTTTCTCCCTCTTCTGCTGTTCCAGACCCAAATAATTAATGCTCGTCGTGGGGGCCCGGCAGTGCCCTAAACGACATACTAAAGGTCTCCGACTGTGGGGGGTGTGAATGGGGTTATAGGGGGGGGACGTATCAGTTTTTCTTAAATATCTCGAAAACTATGAGTCCTAGCGAAAAACACTTACTAACAAAGTTAAACTACATAAATTTGTTGTGGTTTTCGCCTTTGTGAGAGGGGCTCGACCCCTCCACGATCGCATTTTAGTTTTATAGCCTAGTTCGCTGAATGGAAAACGGGACTGGATGAAAATTCAGACATTTCAAACACACCTCACTATTTCTCACTGGATTTTGGCATTGACGACAGGTTTTGGAAAATGGGCTCCAAATGGGAATGGGAACAGAGCAGATTGTCGGAATACCTGACTCTAGTGAGTCTACCTCCACTCTTGGGGATAGCTGTGTACGGCATGATTTGAAAGTAAGCTGGTTTAGACTGGAGCAATCACGGTGGAATGTGTACAGTCTCAGGGAGCAGCTGGACCGTGGAGGGAGGGATGATACGTACAGTTACTGTCTGTACCACCCAGGTAACCTCCTTTGTTGCTGTCGGTTTCCAGAAAGGGATCGCAGGCGTTCAGGAATTTTGTGCACTAGCAGGTTACAAGAATGTCGTATACGTGAAAGGCAGGCAAGAATATTGTGCACGTGCATGGCTGCAGGAATCGTAGAGCTGGGAATTTGTTGCTGTGGTTGGAGAGGCCAGGACAGCTGTACCTCTGGTGGTTTTAAATCAAAAGAGCGTTTCTTGGCTGTAATCTGGTTCATAGTTTTCTATTAATTTAACTGGTGTGAAATGGTGCGCTCGTAAATGCCCAGCTTAAGACTGACGTCTGTGGCTTTTATTCCGCGTGACGCAGATTTGCATGCGGTTTCTTCTCCCCCCACAAGACATCGCATACATAGTAATCTTCTCCCAGTGAATCAAAGCGAGATTCGTTTGGTTTATTTAAGCTATATTAACGTCTCGTTTTGATGCAACACGAGGGATATTTTGGATCGACCTCGTAATTTTGAACTGCCGTTGAATTACGAGGACGACATCTGAGCTTTCACCCCTTTCCAAACTTCCGCACCACACGAACGGGAGGACGTTTGACTCCCTACGTATGATTTACCTGTTCATGCAATAGGCTATTCAACTAGTAGATAAATAAAGACCTGGGGCGAAGATTTGAGATGGTCATCTTTACGCCCCTCCATCTGTAAAGCAGGTCGTGCTCGCCTGTCGGGCGGACTCTAACGCCACTCATGCTCCTCAAAGAAGAAATTGAATAAATTACTATTATTTTCTTAACAATATTAAGTGAGTCATAAACCTCAAGAAGAGTGTAAATTTAATACTAATTATTGAAGTAAAAAGAAATTTGATTGAAAGAAGTTATAAATAATTTTTTTTAAAAATCAGTTCGGGACTTCTTTTTGGCTCGAGCTCCAGCGCGTGCCTGCTGCTCAAGGACTATAATCCATCCCTGACCCATTCGGCGTACACTGCGGGGAAAAAATCCATATTTTACTCAACAACAGTAATTCCAAGCAAATGATTGCGCTTTTATTGCTTGACTTATACATATTTACTAATAGTAGGTGGGTGGTAAACGTCTTTACTAACTTTTTACACAGTTCGGCTTACTCAGGTATGTCTGAAAGCCATAAACAGAAAGACTGACAAAAGAGTTAGACAAATAATACGAGAGGGGAATGAAATTTTTATTATAAAATGAAACATGCACAAAATATGGGTTGTTTATGCAGCATCATTAATGAGGTTTAACCCTTTGCACTTTTATGTCGAATCAGACTCGACATTCTGAATGATGCCTCTTTTACACATTTTTGGAGGATAGCGCTTATTATAAAATCCATATAATAGCAAAAAGGCACAAAATACTTTTAAGGAATGTAAACAAATTAATACTAATATTTTTAAGATTCTCTAAATCAATCCTTACACTCACACGTGTATAATTATGCATCTTATTATTATTTGGAGTGCAAAGAATTAATGCCAGGCTGAAACAAAGTGCAAAAGATATTAAACATTGCTGCCTTCGTATCTATTATATATTAACCTCTTAACTTAAAAGCCCGAGAATACTCGTGCATCGAATTATTGCATTTTTAGTCTCAAATAAAAAATTTAATCATTAATTAGCTTTTTAATTTTATCCAAAAATTACGTAGAATCTATAAATCTGTCTCAAGTATTATATGCCTTCTCAGATGAATGAAAGCAATAGCCCCTTTCGAAAACAGAAGGGATCATCATATTAGATAGCAAAGAAAATGAAACTGTTGAGGGGTTAAACTAACATTCTAAAACAACTTCTTGAGCAAGGGGGCACAGAACTGCGTGCTTTGACCTAGAGTGTAAAAATGTGTAAATCCGGCCTTGCTTACTTGTGCCGCATGCTGGCACATGCTATTTCTTAAAATTTTTAAAAAATTAGTAACCGAAATAAAAAAACTTGCTATTCAGCGATCTCGAGCTGAAAGATGATGACTAGCATTGTTTCGAATTAAGCTTAAAATAAAGTTGACAGTATTCTTTCTCTTGTCTTAAACAATAAGTTTACCAAGTTTTCCGATAAAATCGGTCCAGAGATTTAAGAGCAGATGTGGAATAATCATGCGCACAAAGATTTTTGATTATATTATGATAAAAGTGCTTACTCAGTACAAATTTCGACAGGATTAAGAACAAATTTATATGTTTCACTTCCTAAATTATCGTAATTAGGTGATATTTTAACGACAGAAGTTAGACCTTTGATTAATCAATAGATTCAAAACAGACTGTAATCTAAAACCACGTAAATTGTCTGCAATTAATATTGCTTTTCACTCATTATGTGTCGTGACTATGAGCGTAATCGCGTATTGCGCATAATAGAAAATCTCAATCACTTTCTCACTTTGCCATTCTTTAACCCTTTATGAGTCTGTGGGAAGTAATTTCCTACCAAATGCATCAATTTTTAAGCGCAAATTTTGCTGACTTATTTGCTGGCTCTGCTCTTCCTTCAGGTGCATTTGAAAGGAAGTGATATTTAAAGGGTTTTTCTAGGGGAAAAAAAAGGAGGAACTGAGGCACGTACACCAAGAGCTATGGTTACCAAAGTGCCTCTCTCGACAGATGTCACTGATCCGATTTGTTTGGTACTTTTTCTGATAATTATTTTTCTTAGCTCCTGAACCGTCGGCACCCCAGTCTCGTCAACGCTGTAGATATTTTGACTCTAGAATTTGAATCTAACGTGGACACTGGCAAATTGGTGAAGAAGGTTACAATATTGTTCCTCTTGACGCTTGTGACTACTCAGTCTAGTCATTTGCGAAGTGTGCAAAGAAAGGGATTTCTTATACTTTATGAAAGCTGGCAGCTCACTGGGATTTTTAATTGTTTACTTGATGTACCAATGTTGTTTACCTGATGTACCAATTATTTAATTACCTTTGCAGAAAGGCCGTAGTACAGCTTCGTAGCACTGTCTATATACCGTTGAAGTTCCATCTCCTTTTCATCTGTAAAAAACTGTCAAGGTTTTTTTTATAAAAAAAGCCAGGTACAGTTGATTCTGGATATGAAACTTGTATCTTCTCTAGTATCTAGATAGTCTCGTAAATTGTATACAGCCTCTCCAAGAAATGTCTTTAAAAATTTATAAGATTTATCCACATGTTTATGTTAACATGTTAAAACATTAATGTTTAATTATTTATTTAACTCAATTTAATTAAACTTTAATTAATTAAATTATAAAATGAAATTGATTAGAAATACAACTTACTCTCTGCAGTAGTTTTCATTTTATTGTAGCACCTTTGGAGAGTCATGAAATTAAGTCTATATTTGCCAGTCACCTTTCCCAATGAACAAGTAGTCATCACTACTTCCGCTGCCTCCAGAAATGTTTCTTGGGACGTTCATCAGTGTTTTATAGTTCCTGGTATCAATTTGCAAAATAAAACGTATTTTCTACAATTAAAACTTACACGGGGCAAGTTGCTACACTGTAACACATAGCCCCAACGGAATTGTAACAAGTTACCCCATGTGACGATATTTTATATCTTGATACGTGTGAGTGGCATATTGCACTTTCACAGAACTTTTAAATAAAACATCATTTACCTGAAATCTAGGCTTTCTAGTGGTGTTAACGATAAACAGATATCTCTAAAGGTTCCTTCGCAAATAAAAAAATAAAAAGGAAAATTAAAAACAGACACAAAGTTAGCATTGACACAAGAATTCTCTCTGCTATTGACAACAGGCAATCCAATGTTCGGTGAGGGAGACACACGAATGAGGGCTACCATCCGGACGCGAGAAAATTGAGTTTCTATCGGTGGTTATTTTAAAATTCGAATATAACACCTTACCCCTTGTCTCCCTATGTAAATTTATTATCTCAAACCGATAGAATTGTCTTAAAATGATAATTAAATATTAAAATTAAAAAAAAATAATGTCATCCACTAAGCTAAATGAATCTATTTTCTTAAATTAATCTCAAGCCCAAAGTTATTCTATTTATAGTTGTACTCATTTTTCATTGTCGTAACTTGCAAATCGAAATCGAGAGTATAGGTGTTAATAACTGCAGAGCTAATGGACCCCAACAAGTTAAGATTAGAGGACCCACTACTTAAGATTATTGGAGTTAATTCCAATTAAAATTTACGTTTATCCTTTGCGTAGCTTCCTTCCTCTTACTCACATAAATCTTATAGTGTTTAAGTGCAATGAAAATTGTACATCTAAGTAACTACCGCCAAATTTTGAATTATTAGAAATTATAACATAAAGGAGAAATTTATTCATTCTTTGATATTATCATCGAAAGCAATCTTGTTAAGTTTATTGTTTATGGAAGTACTCATTTCGATGGTAACTTAATTGATTCCATTAAAACAATGATTTTTTAATTTGAATTCTTAAGTGGTGTGAAAATAATTTTGGTGCTATAATTTTTCGAGAGTTTTTAAGAGAAAACGCCAAAATTTCTCTTAATGTTCAATGAATGAAAAAAGAAAGCAAAACAGTTCCAGGATACATATTCTGCCATGTGGATTGTGGAGCCCCGACACACACATTCCCATTTATTATTAAAAGAGATGCAAGAACTAATTAAGAGCAAATTTTTAAAGAAATTATGAACATTTTTATGCATTTTGCTTATTGAAGTATCGGAAGCAGAATGTCATTCGAACGACACAAAGCTAGATCTTCGATTATTTAGTAATTTCAGATGTAACTGCGAGTAAAATGTATGCGGTAATATTGCGTTAGTATTGCTTTTCTCTCATTATATTTTCTGGCTAGGAAAGAAGTCGCTTATTGCGCACAACAAAGTGACATATCAACAGGGGCGGGATTGGCTGGATGGGAACCGAGTTTTTGGAGGCCCTCTGAAGCAATTATTTTCACATTTCTGTATTACCAGCATTTTTTAAAATACAGGGTAGTTAAATTATTGGACGCATTTCAAAATTAAAAAAATACTACTAATGTCCCAACTAAAGTTCTTATTTAAAATGAGAGAGCATTTAAAAAAGTTTTTTTAGATAGGTAACTCGCCGTCTGGTGGTCTAAATTATAGAACACGTCCTTTTGGAGCCTTTATTTGCGAACTATTAAATCTAAGAGAAAATAAAAGCATACATTTAAAGGGAATTCTTCCTCGTTAATTTATTAAATCATTCAGAAAATGAATACCTTCGAGTAATTAT
>BGPR01022534.1:13660-25255 GCA_013235015.1 Araneus ventricosus | reverse complement strand
TCTATAAATCACTTATGCGACCATTGATTAGCTGTGCTTTCCCAATGTATGTGTGTGTGTTCAAACCATCAGAAAAACTGTGAGCACTACAAGAAAGATATCACAAATGTCCTCAGAAACTAAAGTTATTCTTAAAGATCTGAAACTCAAAACCATTTGGGATTTATTTAAAATATAGAACTAATAAAAAATATTTGAACAAAATGGATAATAGATATTAACGAAGACGCAAGAGAGATTCCAGTGCATCACCCTAGTATAAAAACAGTCGCAGAGCAAAGTTCTATTTAGAAGCACCCTCACCTTAAGACTTTCGGAATCGACATATAGCCTGATTTTTCCAATATAATCAAAAGAGCATATCAACAATGCAGTACAATTTTATTAATATAAATTATTTCATTATCACTATAATTACTTTAAACTGAATTTTATTTCTTACCACCATTAAATTCAATTAATCATAAATAATACATTCTGATACATAAATAATATACATACATATAATATTTAAATAATACGAATAATAATCAATCCTTGGGCGCTTAACATATCATGCCACTAACATTTATTCATAGATGTGGACAATAAAAAAATCACAGTCTGAAAGATCCCTCCTTTGGTCATTTCTTACTACTGAAATAATTATTGTAATTCAGGTATTTAAAATATTATGAAAAAAACACATCAAGGTAAAAAACTTCTTTTAAATATGCAAACAATAAAAATATCAATTTTATTAATCTTTAATTTTTTACATTTAATATTTGAGAATTATTTTATTTAGAATCAAAAGTGAAATGTTTTTACAGAATAGGTATTTGACCAAATCATTATTCTTTATATCCCTAATCTCGATGTTAGAAAAAACACAGCTTCGAAATTCAACTCATTTTGAATTTCCGTTTATTACTATTATATACACGGCATTCGAACGGAAAAAGGTTCTTTTACTCCTCATCCGAGTACTTGAAAAATCGCAAACATCCGCTGGTAATATATATGCATAAATTTGCAGAATTTTTTTAGATCTATTAAAACAAATCATGTTAAATAAACAAATAATTAATGAAACAAAAAGCAATGTAAAATAATGAAAAGCAGTGCAACTTGACTAATTCGAATTTAATTTAGAAAATCTTTGTGTAAAAGTGAATACAGCATGAGAAAACGGCAATTTCAAATAAAAAAGGCTAAAAAAAATCTATTTTTAAAATTTACCACCTTTAATAAAGAATACATAATGAATAAATAAACAGTGTGAAATTTTAATTAACAAAGTAATAATATTTATTGATTTTTTTAAAAATAATGTTAATAAACTTACTTAAAGGTTAAATTTAAAATAATTCAAAAAGTGAGAAATATTTAATTGCTGTTTTGATTGGATTCTAGAGTCAATAAAGAACCTTAAAAAGTTATTTATTCACGATCATGAGCATATAAAGTAAGGACGAAAGCAATTTAGAAATATAAAAGAATTTAAAATTTTCATTCTTGACATTTAAGTAAGCAAAATAAATTCGAATTACAGATTATATTTAGGCATTATGCGTATAGAAATTTTAAGAATAGAGAAAAAATCGAATTACTTACGAATTCGGATAAAATATGTTTGAATTAACCAAGTTCCACAATAATAATAATGATTTAATTCACTTATAGTAAAGCAGGTTTGGTGTATAAAAGTCGCACTGTACTTTATCAGCTACACTCCGCTTTCTGGATTGAGATTTCTTTATGTTGCCTTTAACTTTACTACTATTCAGGATAATGTCCATTCGAGTTTCCCGCCCAATAAGAAGTTAGGGGGTTTTGTGATGTAAAAACAACTGCATTCCCCGATCATAAATCTGTCACTCTACGTCCACCCCTTTTTTCTCACGAATGGTGCAATCCGAAGACACCATGAAATTACAGGATTCTTAAACTGTCCTGCTCGCAAAAACTTCCAGGGTTGGAAAAGAGATTATTTTGTGTATTTGTTTCCTTGAGTTTGAGTTTGGTTGGTTGGTTGGTTGGTTGGGGTTTAATGGCGCAAGAGCCATTTTTGGCTAAACTGCGCCAAACGTATGGTAGATAAACAGGATCACGGTGACAAAATATATGGTGTTATATTAAAAGAGGTGGATAAAATTCTAAAAAAATTTGAAATTTATAGTTGCATATGAAAAGATAAAATAATGTTGCCAAAAATGGATAGATGAACGTTGGAAAGAGATAAAAAATGCAAGTTTTAAAATATATCAGATGTAAAATATGTCTAAAATATCACATGGTGGGCAAAGACCAAATAAAATTCCAAGGACGAAATCTATATAGAGAAAATGTTTTAAAAATTAAAAGAACTAAACAAGTTAGTTGAAAGAAAACAATGTAGCGTAGATCGTTTGTTTTTAAAATATATTTTTTTAAAAGTACAAAACAGAAGCAATAATGCTACCTGTTTTTATATTTGTCTCCTTTTTCAGGTTTGGAAGAGGGTGGAGGACTGATAACTGCCGGTGAGTCTTCTAAGTCCTCTGACATGTTATATTCTAAGGCATCCTCGTCTGATGCAAAGGAGGAGCTCATCTCGGCGTCTGCATCAGATTCCCGAGATTGTAGAAGTATTTTCTCCAACGGAGGGAGAACAGCCATTGGTAAAAGCTCAATGTCAACAGAAGTAGACGTGGTGGTTGGAAGAGGTTTCAATGTAGATTGACGGGTAGATATGTTATCTTTTGTTGGAATAGGGTTAGTTATTTCACGGCGAGAGGTAGTGTAAAATTTTGCGATCTTTTCTGCTTTGGTGATGCTATGGTTTGTTTTAGTTGGAGAATCCTTTTTCAGCTTTTTTCTATTTCTAACAACTTTAAAATCAGTGAAGTCAGGCGAAGCCAACGCTTCTTCACTGACCGGAACAACAGATGGAGAGGATGGAATAGGCAAGTTGGTTATTGGAGGAGACGCTTTTGCAGTAGAATCAGATGGTTTAGTACAAGTAACAGCAGAGGCATCCGGATTTTGTTGGACGGATGGTGCGGAAATTGATTTTTTTGCTACAGAAACGTAACTATTTCCGGGTGTGGGAGTCTGTGAATGTACAAGTTTCCTTGCTTCTGGATAAGATATCTGCTTTTTTATTTTTGTGGATATAATTTCTTTCTCCCGTTTCCAGGCAGCACAGTCTCGAGAAAAAGAAGTGTGCTCCCCCTTACAGTTAACACACTTCTCTGTGCGGGTGCAATCGGTACTTTCATGTCCGACTTCTCCAAAACGGGCGCAGGTGAGTGTCCCGCGGCAAGAAGTTTTCGAATGTCCGAAACGTTGGCACTTGAAACAGCGGAGTGGGTTTGGTATATATGTCCTGACAGAAAGGCGCATATATCCGGCCTTAATATTTTCAGGTAATTTGGCGGAGTCAAAAGTGAGTATTAGGTGCTTAGTATTTAGGAGCTGGCCATCCCTCCGTATTGATATACGCCGTACATGGCTCACCCCCTGACCTTGCAATTCTTTAAGGATTTCTTCTGTTGGAACATTGAGCAATTATCCGCAGGTGATAACTCCCTTGGAGGAATTCAAAGTTGCATGTGGAGAGACAGTTATGGGAATATTGGAAAATTTTTTTAGTTTGACTATTTGTTCAGATTGTTTCCTAGACTGAACTTCGACCAGCAAGTCGCCGGATCGAAGCTTTTTTGTAGATTTGACATCACCGATACTACTAGTTATGGCTTTTTCTACCAGAAATGGAGACACGGAATGAAATGATTCATCAATAGTTGATATTCGTTTGACCAGAAAAAAAGTAGGAAAATTTGTAAAAGTGGAAGAAGATGATGCATTTTGTTGCCCACTGAAGGGACCAGGTTTTTTTTGCCCATACGACAATGGTGGAAATTCAGGCCCGACGGCACCGCCCACCATAGAGCCCAACAAGGGAAGGCAGCCACCGGCTCTGGAGATTTCCAGCCTCGGCGCTTACCTTGGTGCTAGCCGGAACCTATACGCTCAGAGTCACCCCCAGGGACAGTGACCACCCTTAACGCCAAGCCCAAGGAGTGACCCCTTCGCTTGATCCCCTTGAGCAGACCAGCCAAGTGGCTGGAATACCGGCCGATTGATACACCGGGGACCGAAATGTACCTCCCGTCTAATGGGTCGCCACGCACGGCCAACACGTGGGGGTATGTTGCTGTCCATGAGAAGCTGGAAGCAAACAGAGCGGCAACAGCTTCTCATGGAGAGCTCCCTCGCCTACCCTCGAGGGAAAGAAAAAAAAGCAATAAACTGAAGGGGAGGAAAAAACGGAAGGAGACCAGACGCTAGGGTACCTCGGGGTCGTGAAGCCCGTCACACCTAAAGAAGATGTGCCCCTGAGGGGGAGTTTGAGTTTGGTTTTGTGGCGCAAGAGCCATAGATTTGACCATGCTGTGCCAAACTATATAGTATTTGTTTCCTTATCTGGTATATTTCAATGTTTCTGGGCATAATTATCAAGATTTTGGAAGAAAAATGCTGGCATTTTACGTAAGAGAAAGAACGCCCCCCAAAATGTGAGCTAGATATATTTTTCTAGCATTAAACACACCGACGCACAAAAAATAAATAAATAAAGATGTTACAGAAAGATTAAAAATATATGAGATTTTTTTTTTTAAATCAGAATTGAACATATCCATTTTACAAAGTTGGTTTTAGAAGTGGATATTTTTAGCTTTGCTAGAGAATTAAGAACTTTGGGTAATTTTACAAAGGGGAAAAAATAAGTTATGAGACAAAATTGAATGATACTGCACCCTCGTACAGTTGGGTACTCAGATGAGAAAATTGTAACAAAACGTTTTTTAGAAAAAAGATATTTTATATCAAAGAGTAAAAACCAATCGTTCTTAAAAAAGTAAAAAGCTGTGGATGAGGATCTTTGTGAAGGATGTCTTTAAGAGTGATAGAGGATGAATGAAAACAGCGGATGCGTTGATGATTAAATTGCCGACATTCAATAAGAATGTGGAGAACAGTCATTTGGCATTGGCATGCTGTACAATGAGGTGCGGGTTCCCCCAATAACAGATGCCTATGCGTGAATCTGGTATGGCCAATTCTTAATCGAGTGAGGACAGTGTCGAGTTTTCTGTAAGGCAAACTAGGCCAGCAGGTAATTAAGTGTTTGATAGAGTGAAGTTTATTTGCTTCTTTAAGGTTCCACCGACTTTGCCAGTTTGAGTCAAGTTTAATTTTGACATATTTTTTGATATCGCTGAGAGGAACAGGACAGTTTATACTATCGGTTGCGGATTTCGCTAAATTGTCTGCATGTTCATTACCAGAAATACCGACGTGGTTGGTTGGTTGTTTGGGGTTTAATGGCGCAAGAGCCATTTTTGGCTAAACTGCGCCAAACGTATGGTAGATAAACAAGATCATGGTGATAAAATATATGGTGTTATATTAAAAGAGGTAGATAAAATTCTAAAATAAATCTGAAATTCATAGTTGCATATGAAAAGAAAATCATGTTACCAAAAAATGGATAGATAAAGGATGAAAAGAGATAAAAAAAATACCGACGTGAGAAGGAACCCAGCGAAGGAGAACAGAGAATCCCCTACACGCAAGCCTATCATGCAATTCCAGAATATTAAATGTCAATGGGTGGCTGAAACGGTGGAGTGATGTCATGGATTCCAGGGCACTGAATGAATCTGAATAAATTATATAATTATCAGGAGGACTATTAGAAATTTGATACAACGCATGGAGAATGGCAGTGATTTCTGCTGTAAAAATGGAGCATGATGAGTGAAGTTGGAATGAGAGAGTAGAATTAATAAAACACAAGCAAATGAAGTGGAAGAAGAACATTTAGAGCCATCCGTAAAAACAGGAATGAAGTTATGGTACAAATCACGATGGTCTGCAAAGAGTTGCTGATAAACTATAGGGGCCGTATTAGCTTTGTCAAAAGATTTAAAAGGGTTTAAATATTTTAATCCATGTGAATTCCATGGGGTGAGAGGGTATTTTAAAACGGGTACAGCTTGTAAATTTTCCAGGTCTAAATTATTGAGAAATTCTGATGCTCTTGTGAAAAATGAAGGGATGACACATGGTCTGGCCTTCTGCAAGCGAAGAATAAATTGACTTTGTTTGTATTTAAAAAACTTTTAAAGATGCTCTATAAAGTGATAAAATTTATAATAAAAATGAAGAGCCAAGCATTTTTACGTCTGTGGTCTAGGGGAGGCTCGCAACACTCAACATACAGACTTTCAACTGGTGAGGTACGAAAACCTCCACTGCAAAGTCGAAGGGCGGAATGATGAATGGGGTCCAATATCTTTAACACACTCTGTCGTGCAGAGCCGTATATTACACACCCACAATCCATCTTGGACAGAATGGCTGCTCTATAAACACGAAGCAAAGATGTTCTTGAAGCACCCCAAGATGTATTTGAAAGGACTTTGAGAATGTTCAGAGCCTTGTCAAACTTTTTGCGTAACTTTATGACATGGGGTCGGAAAGTCAGTTTTTTGTCAAACGTAAGTCCTAAAAATTTAACTTCATTCACGACAGTGATGAGTTGACTTCCTAGTAGAATCTCCGGTTCTGGGTGGAGACAACGCTTGCGACAAAAGTGTATACATGATGTTTTGGCCGTAGATAACGTGAACCCATTAAGAGTGGACCATTGCTGAATTTTGTTCACGGCTAACTGAAGTTGTCTTTCTATAAAATTTATATTATCCCCTGTACAAGATATGTACAGGTCGTCGACGTATAGAAAGCCTTTTACATAAGGTGGAAGTTGTTTTAAAATATCATTTATTTTAAGAGCAAAAAGCGTCACACTGAGAACGCTTCCCTGAGGGACGCCCTCCTCTTGAATAAAATAGTCCGATAACTGATTTCCAATTTGTACTCTAAATTTTCTTAATTTTAAAAAGTTTTGAATAAAAATAGGCAGGTTACCTCGGAGATTGCACTCATACAGATCACGAAGGATACCAAAACGCCAAGAACGATCATAAGCTTTTTCAATGTCAAAAACGATTGCAACAGTATGGTGTCTGCGGATAAAGGCATTTCTAATTTCAGTCTCTAAAGCAAGGAGATTATCAACTGTACAACGTCCCTGTCGAAACCCGCTTTGAAAGGGACTAAAAATTTTATTGATCTCCAGATAGTACAACAAACGCTTATTCACCATCTTCTCAAGGATTTTGCATAAGCAACTAGTGAGGGTAATTGGTCGATAATTTCTAGGGTCCAATGGCTCTTTTCCTGGTTTGAGAATTGGTATAATGATGGCCTGTTGCCAGCAGGATGGGAAAGAGTGTTCTTGCCAGATTCTATTGTATAGAAATAGTAGGTTTTGCAAAGATGTATCGGACAGGTGCTGTAACATAAGGTAGCTGATATTGTCGGGTCCTGGAGATGTTTTATGTGTTTCAGAGAGGCATCTTTTTAGTTCGGAAAAAGTAAAATCTGTATTGTATGGGGCATATGGAGAAGAGTGAAAATTTAAATTCTTTTTTTCTGCAGAAATTTTAAAGTTTAAAAAAGGAACTGAATAATTACTGCTATTTGAGGTACGAGAAAGTTCTGAAGCAATGCAGTTAGCAATATCTTGCAGAGATGTAACCGGAATACCGTTGTTGTATAACATTCTTATATTTGAGGATTTGAATATACCAGAAGTTTTTTTAACTCTTTCCCAAAGTTTTTTGCTAGAAATTTTGGAATTAATGCTGCTGATGTAACGTTCCCATGATTCCCGTTTACTACGCCGTTGTATTCTTCTTGAGTTGGCTTTGGTTTGTTTATATCTAATTAAGTTGACTGTAGTGGGGTTACGGCGAGATAGAGCCCAAGCTTTCCTTTGTTTCTTGTGCGCCTCACGGCAATCTGCGTTCCACCAAACCTTCCTTTGTTTTTTGAAGGTGTTTGAATTTTTAGGAATTGAGCGGTCTGCTGCAGCAATTAATACTTCAGTAACATTTTTGACGGCGGCATCAATGCTACTGTTTGAAACTATATCTTTATTTATGTTAGCCAGAGAACTGAATTTACACCAGTTGCCCAACTTAAAATTATATCTTGAAGCTGAGTGGATGCTAAGGTTTTGTCGTCTATTATCGGATATGATCAAAGGAAAATGATCGCTATTGTGCAGATCATTGTCTACCTGTAAAGAAAAATAAGGCAAAACGGAAGGAGTACATATGGCAAGATCAACAGAGTGGAAAGTTCTGGTTGGTTCATGAAAGTACGTATATTCATCGTTGTTTAGAAGGCAGAGATTGTGATCATTCAATATTTTTTCAACTTGTAAGCCCCGTGTGTTAGTATCGGGATTACCCCAAAGTGGACTGTGACCATTCATATCACCAAGGATAATGAAGGGTGTGGGAAGTTGAGATACGAGATTATTCAGAGTAA
Organism: Araneus ventricosus; assembly: GCA_013235015.1. Taxonomy (NCBI): domain Eukaryota; kingdom Metazoa; phylum Arthropoda; class Arachnida; order Araneae; family Araneidae; genus Araneus; species Araneus ventricosus. Next base: position 16,825 of record BGPR01022534.1, on the reverse strand, counting down.
TTTGATCAACGGGTGTATTAGGTGGAAGATAAAGACTACAGACTGTAATTAATGAGTGTGTGTGGATTTGAACAGCTATTGCTTGTAAAGGTGTATTTAAAGTTATTGGGGATGTAGGGAATGAGTTCGAAGTAAGCAAAGCTACTCCACCTGTAGCTCTATCACCTGTACCATTTTTCAGTAAAATATTGAAATTCTTTTGAGGAAGTGTGTCACCAGGCTTTAAATAAGTTTCTTGAAGAGCAATGACGGAAGGTTGGTGTAAATTAATAATGTCCTTTAGATCCGAGAACTTGTTTTTAATGCTTCGGCAATTCCAAGAGACAAAGCTGGCCATGAAAAAAAAACAAAAGAACAAGAGGATTAAGATTTTTTTTGGAGAAGATGACGAGGCGTCCGTTTCACTAGCTGTGGACACAAGATCTTCGTCTGACGGATATATACTAAGCAGTGGATCAACATTTTTTGTTTCCACTGTTGATGTGTTCGACTGCTTCAAAAAATCTCCTTTGGAGAAGGGTTTTTTTTTTAAATCTTTATTTTTCTTCAAAACAGCCAGGCGAGCCTTTTTCGCTGTCTTACTTTCTTTTATGCGTTGTAGTGTTTTACCATTGTCTGTATTTTTAGTGTCTGTTGTCTTAAGCTGTTTTTGATTAGGGTTTTGTTTTTCTTGCATGGAGAGAGAGGTTACAGAAGGAGTTGTCGATGGATTAGATGCATCTTTTGATAATTGCGATAGATTAGAAGGCACAGTTGTGGTTGGCGTGATTAAACGAGCAGAATTAAATTTGACATTTTCAGGATTCGTGTGGGCACCACAGTATGCACATTAAGTGCGGATGAATAGGTAATGCCTGGTTTGGGAGAGCGTTCTGAAACTAATCTGCGAGCTTCAGCGAATGAAATATTTTTCCTGATTTTGGTGGTCAGAATCTCTTTTTCCAAGGCCCACTGAGGACAGGATCTAGAGAAAGCGGGGTGAGGTCCTTGGCAATTTCTGCATTTTGCATCATTGGAAATGCAGTCCGCAGAGTCATGACCAGAGATGGAGCATTTGGCGCAGATTTTAGAGCCTTTACAAGCTTGCTGTGAATGCCCAAATTTTTGGCATTTAAAACATCTGACTGGGTTCGGGATATATTGTTTAACTGGGCAATTTAGGTAACCTGCCTTGATTGATCTTGGTAACTCGGTAGTGGAAAAAGTTAATATGACATGCTGCGTGGGGATCAGTTTGCCGTCGCGTTTGATGTTAATGCGTTGAGCTGCACAGACTTTTTGTTCTGATAATTCTTCTACAAGTTCGGATTCGGTATGCTTCTTGAGGCCAAGTTCAGAAATAACTCCTCGTGAAAAATTTAAATTCCTATGGACAGATACGTTAACTTTCAATTCACCTAATTTAGTGAGTTTACTAAGAGTTTTGGCTTGATTTGGATTCGATACCTCTATTAGCAAGTCCCCAGATTTCAATTTTTTTACATTTTTCACGTCTCCTATGTGTGACAGAATAAGTTTATGTACAAGAAAAGGTGAAACTTCATGAAATGTGTCAGGAGTCGACATAATAAAAAATTTAGTATCTTCAGTAACTACGGTGTGATTTGAAAAACCCATGCAAAAGGCACAAGAGTTCGGGCCCCGACGGCGCCGCCCACCATGGAGCCCAACAAGGGAAGGCAGCCACCGGCTCTGGGTACCCCCAGCCTCGGCGCTTACCTTGGTGCTAGCCGGGACCTATACGCTCAGGGCCACTTCCGGGAACGTTGACCACCCTTAACGCCAAGCCCCAGAAGTTGGCCACTTTCGCTTGATCCCCTTGAGCAGACCAGCCAAGTGGCTGGGATACCAGCCGATTGATACACCGGGGACCGAAATGTACCACCCGTCTAATGGGATGCCACGCACGGCAAACACGTGAGGGTAATTTGCTGTCCATGAGAAGCAAGAAACAAACAGTGCGGCAACTGCTTCTCATGGAGAGCTCCCTCGCCTACCCTCGAGGGAAGGAAGAAAAAAGCAGAAACTCAAAAAGGAAGGCTAAAACTAGAAAGGAGATCAGACACTAGGGTACCTCGGGGTCGTGAAGCCCGTCACACCTAAAGAAGATGTGTCCCTGAGGGGTGTAAGGTTACAGACGATGAATTAAAGTGATACTCACGATGACATTTAAAAGAAGGACATTCAACTAAAATATGATTAACAGTAAAATCAGCGTGACAAGTAGGACACCTTGGTGCCCTCTGGCCCAAGAACAGATGATGTCTGTGCGAGAAGCGAGTATGCCCTATACGGAGGCGAGTCAATTTGACACCCAACTCTCGCATAGGAAGGGCAGACCACAAACCAATTGATGGTTTGACGGAATAAAGTTTGTTACGAGTTAAAAGATTCCATTTCTGCTGCAGACATGAGGTGAGAAACTAATGACTTTTTAATATCGCAGTAAGGAAGTGCTCTTTGAAGAAAATCAGAGGCAAATCTTGCAATAACATCCGCTGTTTCATTACCAGAAATGCCCACATGACTCGGAACCCAACAGAAAATAATATTAAAGCTTTTATTCCGAAGAAACTGTAAAATAGATAAAATTTCTAAACCAACCGGATGCATTTCAGTGTCATAATGAGAAAGAGTTTCCAAAGCACTCATGCTATCAGTATAAATAATAAACTTGCGCTGATTAGAAGGCAAAATTTCCTGGAGAGCACAGAAAATTGCCACTAACTCAGCAGTAAAAAGAGAACAACAATTATGCAAACGATAGTTCAGTGTATCAGATGGGTGAGTGAATGAGTGACTTTTTATGGCGCAAGGGCCAAAATTGGCCAAGCTGCGCCAAGCAAGGTTGTTTTCGTCTTAATCCAACTTTTAAAGTTTCGTTGCGTTTCCCATCGATTAATGACGGTCCTTAGACCTGAACAAAAATTATTTTTAAATTAAGTTACAAAAACCAATGTCCTTGATAAATTGAAAAAGGTTTGGGTGTGGAATGTCTCCAAGTAAGTCTTTCAAAAAAGGGTGGGCGCTTCCAAAGCACCCGGGTCTATAATTATTAAAAATTGAGCATTCAATTAAAATGTGTTTGACAGATAAAATTGTATTGCATGCCTGACATGTCGGTGGTGGCTCTCCCTTCAATAAATGTTTCTGTGTTAAATGAGT
>BGPR01022534.1:0-13650 GCA_013235015.1 Araneus ventricosus | reverse complement strand
TGTGTAAATAATCCATTTCTTGTCTTGTGATGTCCCAATCACATTCAGGGCTAATAGAATGGCATAAACCTCAGTTGTAAAAACCGTGCAATATTCGTGTAATTTTTCAGTTACAGTAAAATTATTAAAAACTACAGCGGATCCAACATGATTCGCCGTTTTAGATCCATCCGTAAATGCAGAATTAAAATCCTTATGCTGCTGTCTGTGGTAATAAAAGAGCTGTCGATAAACGTTGTTTGAGGTTAAGGATTTAGGAAGTTTATAAAACTCATCAATCGTCTGAATATTAAAACCTCTCCAGGGAGGAAGTCCATCCTCTTTTGGTTCAATTTCAACATTTTGAGTGTTTAAAGTTTGTATTACAGAGCGCATTCTGTGTCCAAATGAGGGTATGTATGATTTTTTATTAGCATAAAATGTACTAAAGGCAGGCTGAAGAATCTTATTATGCATTGGGTGCTCACTATTACTTTTTATTTTGAAATAGTACTTTAGTGCTATTTTATGGCGCCTCAATTCCAAGGCCGGTTCTTTGTTGATGATATAAAGGCTCTGGACTGGAGATGTTCGGAATGCCCCTGATGAAAGTCGAAGTCCTTGGTGGTGGATTGTGTCAAGAGTCTGCAACAAACTTTTCCTTGCAGATCCATAAATAGTACATCCATAGTCTAGTTTAGATAAAACTAAAGCTTTATAGATTTTTAAAAGTGATGAAAAATCTGCACCCCATGTAGTGTTTGATAAAATTTTGAGAAGATTTAATGTTTTGTTACATTTACGTTTAAGATTTAAAATATGTGGCCGAAAAGATAACTTTTCGTCTAAAATAATGCCTAAAAACTTTGCCTCCGATACCATCGGTATAGATGTTCCGTTGAGAAAAATTTCAGGATGCGGATGCATTCCACGAAGTTTACAAAAATGGACACAATTCGTCTTCTGAGCAGAGAGCACAAAACCATTTTTATCACACCAGTTGGTAATCGCTGTTATTGCTGTTTGCAACTGTCTTTCTATAAATGACATATTAACTCCCGCACAGTGGATCTGAAAATCATCCACATACAAGGATCCATGTACATATTGAGGTAGTTGTTGCACAATTTCATTTACTTTTATTACAAACAAAATGACACTCAACACACTACCCTGAGGAATACCGTCATATTGAGGAAAGTCATCAGATAAAATGTCTCCAACTCTAACATTGAAAGTTCTTCTTCCTAAAAAATTTTTGATAAAAAGCGGTAAGTTTCCACGTAAGCCCATTTTGTACAAATCTCTCAAAATTCCGTAGCGCCATGCCCTATCGTAGGCTTTGTCCATGTCAAAAAATATAGAGACTAAGTGTTTTTTTGTAACAAAAGCATCTCTGACTGCAGTTTCAAGCATTAAAGCATTATCCACAGTTCCTCGTGTGCAGCGGAAACCACTCTGAAACTTTGAAAGGTGTCCGGTTTCTTCTAAAAAATAAACTAGACGTGTATTTACGATGCGTTCCATTAACTTGCATAAACAGCTCGTCAATGCAATTGGTCTATAATGCGATGGGCTATGTGGATCTTTCCCGGGTTTCGGGATCGGGACTACGACTGCTTTGCACCACAGGGCTGGAAAGCACTGCTCCGTCCATATTCTATTAAACAAAAATAAAATTACGTTTAAAGATTTTTCACTTAAGTTTTTCAACATATTGCAGTGAATTCTATCTGGGCCACTCGAAGTTGGGCGAGTCTTGTTTAGAGCCGCTGTTAATTCCTGGACGGTGAAAGGAGCATTATATTCTTTGTATGTAGATGTTTTAAAGTTTAGAGCTTTCCTCTCTTCTTTTTGCTTGTATGCAGCGAAGACTGGGGGGATAGGATTCATTACTAGAAATTTTCGAAAATTTGGCTCCCAGAATATTTGCAATATCTCTAACTTCTGATACGGTTTGACCATTGTGGTTTAAAAAAGAAATTGCATGTCCCTTTTTGTAAGTACCTAGCATTTTTCTCACTTCGCTCCACATTTCTTTGGATGAAATATTACATTGGATTGAATTTACATTTTTCTGCCAAGTTGTATTTTGATTTTGTCGTTTAATTCTTCTGGCCATAGCTTTGGCTTTTTTGAAATTTATAAAATTTTCCGTTGTGGGATAACGCCGAAACCGGTCCCAACATCTCTTTTGGTTTCTAAAAGCTTCGGCATATTTCTCATCCCACCACGGCTTCCAAAGTCTAGGTTGTTTTCCAGATGTCTTGGGAATTGCAATATCAGCTGCCGCTAGAATATGATGTGTAATATTTTTAACTGCTGTGTCAATGTCGTGGGATTGTGCCATGTCTACTGTTAGTTCTGAAATAACGGTAAAAAGTGGCCAGTTTGCTTTATCAAAAATAAATCTTGCTGGTCGTTTGGGGAAGGTTATACTGTTTTCAGAATGTGTCAAAAGTATTGGGAAATGGTCACTGTTATACAAGTCGTCTTCGGTTGAAAAATTCCACCGTGTAAAAATAGAAGGGGTACAAATAGCGAGATCTATTGTATGGAATGTTCGGGATGGTTGATGAAAATGTGTATAACTTGAGTCATTTAGGAGGCATAAACTGTTATCTGAGATGAGTTTCTCAATCTGCAAACCACGATTACTGGTAGCATCACTGCCCCAAAGAGTGCTATGACCATTCAGGTCACCCAAAAGAATGAATGGAGTTGGAAGCTGGACTATTAAATTGTCTAACTCATTAAGAGAAATAATCTGATGTGGAGGTAAATAAATTGTGCATATTGTGATGGGCATCTTAATGTGAATTTGAATTGCGACTGCTTGCAGCGGGGTATTGATGCAAACTGGTTTGGATGGAAACAGATTTGAGTACACAATAGCAACACCACCAGTAGCACGAGAAGTATTAATGTTATCTTTTTGAAGAAAACTGTAGTTTGCAATTCTGGGGTCAATATTAGGCGATAAATATGTCTCCTGATTACAAATACAAATAGGCTGATATTTATTGATTAAAGTTTTAAACTCGGCAGAGTGAGCCCTGAAGCCATGGCAATTCCACGAAATGAGATTAATGGCCATGTTTTAGGTACTTAAGTTTTTTAGTTGAGGGGAATTAACATCCTCGTCGGTAGACATACCTTCATCGGATGGATGAATACTGATTTCATCGCTCTCATTATCACTTATTGATCGTTTTAACAAGTCTTGTTTGGTTATGGTAAGTTTTTTAATAGAATCTTTAATTTTTTTATCTAGGTTTTTCTTTGTAGATGCCAACCTGGCCTTTTTCATAGCTTTCGTTTCTTTGAAAAATTTTGAAATTCTTTTTGGCAGCTCCGATTGATCAGATTTTGAAGTAGGTATCTGTGAGATTTCGGATGCGTTATCCTTATTTACCAATTTCTGCGGTTTATTATTTGCTGAAGGACCCGATTGAGTTTCGGTTTTTCCTAGATTATTACTGTCAGAAACAGATTTTGTTTGAATAGCCTCACTAACAACCTGGACATTAACATTTGCTGTTGGTTCGGGTTCATACTGGGTACTTTTAACCATAACTTTTTTTTGTTGCAGCAGAATATGACACGCCTACTTTTGGAGTTCGATCAGAAATTATTTTTCGTGCTTTGGCAAAAGATAGATTTTGTGTAGTCTTTAGCGACTGTATTTCCTTCTCCTCCTTCCAGCGTGGACACACTTTGGCATAAGCAGGATGGTCGCCTTTGCAGTTCACGCAAGACGGCGTTGAACTGCATGTTTTACTATCATGCCCACGAAGAGAACATCTCGCACAAGTATCGACACCCCGACAACTTTGCACTGTATGTCCAAACCTCTGGCACTTAAAGCAGCGTAGAGGGTTGGGCGGACAGGAAGGTTAAAATATGCTATATGGACAGATTTTGGAATTGACGGTAGATTGAAAGTCAGAATCAGGTGCTTTGTTGGAATTAATTGACCATCTTTCCGAATTGAAATTCTTTTGACTGCTGTAACATTTTGATTCCTGAGTTCATCCAATATGTCGCTTTCTAATTCATTTTCCAATTCTGATTCAGAAATAACTCCTTTAGATTGGTTTAGACTAGAATGTGAAGAAACAGTGACATCAAAATTCCCAATTTTTGGAGTTTCATTAAAGATGATGCTTATATTGGTGTCGCGACTTCTATCAATAGTGTGCCATTATTACATTTTTTTGTTGACTTAACGTCTCCAACCATACTTACGATTGTCTTATGGATTAAAATTGGTGAAACGCACTTGATTTGTTTGTTTGTTTGTTTGATTGTTTTGTGGCACAAGAGCCATTGGTTTGGCCATGCTGTGCCAAACAAATGTGAAAATGGTATCAATGTAAAAAGAAATTAAAACAATGGTGGGAGAAACGCACTTGAAACTATCCTCTTTTCGTGTAATTACAAAATACCTAGCACTCATAAGGTACTCCTTTTCAGGAGAGGTTGATGGACGCATCTCTCCATCGGGAGCCAAATTTCGGGAACACATATTGCGAAGATCATGTTCATCCCGGTACGCCCCCGCCCACCATGGAGCCCAACAAGGGAAGGAAGTTACCGGCTCTGGAATTTTCCAGCCTCAGCACTTACCTTAGGGGTGGCACCGGGATATAGACCTACAGAAGACTGCAGGCCTAACCCTACAGCAGTACTTCCCCGTTCCCAGAGGAACGTACCACCAGCCGATTGACAAGAGCGGGCTCACTCCTGCCGCCCGACTTACGGAGCAGCGTGGGCCGAAGGGAACGCAGAGGAACCCCAGGATTCCATTTTGCCCCTAACGGGTCGCCATGCACGGCCAACACATGGGTTTAATCTATAAAAAATCCAAAACACAAGTAAACAAAATCAGAAAAGAAATCCGAACTCAACACATATGACAATGGAAGTTAGAAAATAAAAAACAAGAGAAGGATCGCTAGGGCACCCCGAGGTCGCGACTCCCGTGTTTACCAAAGACAGTAAACCCCTTGGGAAAAGAAAAGATCCCTGGGTACCTCGGGATTGGGACACCCGTACCCACCTAAAGAAGGTGAGCCCCTGAGGGGCAGTGTATCAGATGGAAATACCACACCACAGCCAACATGTCCATCTGATTTCGAGCCGTCTGTAAAAATTGGTACGAAAGAGGAATACTGACAGCGATGGTGGTGACAAAGTTGTTGAAAAGTAATCGGAGCAGTTGAGGATTTATCAAATCCTGAAAAAGGATTCAAAAATGAAAATTGGACTATCCCAGGGTGGAAAAGTAAAGAAATCAAATAACTGAACGGAAACATTATTAAGGTCCGAGTCATGCAAAAGCATTTTGGTTCTCTCACAAAGAGGCAAAATGTGAGAAGGACGAGCAGAAACAGAGACCAGCTAGTAGTGGTTGGTTGGTTTGTGTTGGGAGTTTGCGCAAGAGCCATGAAGTTGACCATACTGCGCCAGAAAATGTAAAATCATGTCAAGAAAAAATAAATTTGTATAAGACAAAATGTCAAGCAGTTTAGAAGCAGTTAAAGTCATGATAAAACGTCAGGTAATAAGCAAGTTTAAAGTGTCTGTAAAAGCATGAAAAAATGAAAGAAACCATTAAATCAAGAATAAAGCCAATAGATTTAGAAAGGAAAAAGTTTTTCATGTGGATAAGATGCCAATCAATGTCAAGAGGGTAACTGAAGTCTGAAAATATCGCAGTCTTTGAGTTAAAAAACCCAGCTGGTAGTGATAAGCGATTTTAGGGGTGGTTCGAACAGATGCTGTTTCAGTTTGGGGAGTTTACTGGCGCAAAACCAGAGAACTGCGCGGCATTTAGGATAGTGAAGGTTTCGTTTCCTGCAAAAATGGACACTCGACTTTTCAGGAGAGATGCGTTCCATTATTGTCTACAACTTCAACTTGTCTAGCATTTGCAGTTGCCGCTCTATTAAAGCATGTTGCTACCTTGGCAAGATATTTGAAGATCATCAACTACAGACTTCCATGAACAGAAGATGGCAAATGATTGAGAATCTGACTAAGATGAACGATAAAAGGGTAACACGGGACGCTTCCTTGAGGAACACCCTCAAGAATAAAATGATCAGAGTAAAGTTCCTCATACGAACTCGAAAGATCCGAGTAAGATAAAAGATTTTTAAAAATGGGTAAATTTCCCTAAAAAGTTAAAAGTGTTGAAAGTAATGCCATAGCGCTATGCACGGTCATATGCTTTTTCTATATCAAAGAATATAGAGACAAGAGGGTTCCTTTGACAAATGCGTTGCGAATTTGGGTTTCTAGTAAGACAGGGTTGTCAACAGTAGACGTCCTCTACGGAAACCACTCTACAACGGGGAATGCATCCTTGTTTCTCCAATTCATAGATAAGACAGGCATTGACCATGCGTTCAAGTCTTGCATGAGACAGCTCGTCAGAGCAAGTGGTCTATGTCTGCAGAGGATTAGAGGGATCTTTGTCAGGTTTAAGATTGGAATCACAGTAGCTTCATGCCATTGTGAAGGTGCAGGGACTGGTGTCTGTGCGGGACTGGTGTCATGTGCCAGACAAGGCGGTTTCTAACTCAAACATCCTGAACTCAGAATTGTATGGAAGGGTACTGCGGGCAGTAAAAGCACAGCCTTGACCTTTTTCCACAATTGTTTACTAGAAGTAGAGGATGTGATAGATGAAACAAAATTTATCAAGATTCCCTCTGACTACGACGGCGTATGCGACGAGCAGGGCTGGCACGCTTAAAGCGACATGATTTTCTGTCGTCGGATGCCTTCTAAAATGTTCCCGCCTTTCTTTTCCTCCTGCGACTGTCACGACAAACTTTCCACCACGACCTACGGAATTTCCTTAGCCGTGGAACATTTAGAGAATGGTATGTTTGCGGCGTTCATTAAACAGTTTACAACATTTTGTACTGCTTCCATGTCTCTGCAGTACTGACCACAGACTCAGTGACATCTGCCAGTTGCATGAATTACCCCAGTCTGCCCGCTGGAATAGATACCGTGGTGGATTTGAATCGCACCACTACTATCAACAAGAGACTATTATGGGAAAATGATCATATTTGAGATCCCTCCCGACGGTGAAATTCAGCACAGCGGTAGTGTTTGAGAACAAATGGCCAGATCGAGACTGTGGAAGGTGCGTGTGGGTTCGTGGAAGTACGTTTTCTCATTATTATTGAGCAGACAGAGACAGTTGAGAATTAACCGTTTTATCTATCGCCCACGAGTTTGTAACATCCGAACCCCACAAGTACTAGCGTTGAAATCGCCTAACAAAATAAATGGTGCAGGACTGGTCCACTAAGGTGTCGAGGTCCTGTTGATGAAACTACATCGTGATTGGCAAATAAACACATCAGACTGTAACTAAAGATCGGTATGAACTTGTACAGCCACAGCCTGCAGAGTGTGTAAGGTTGGTTGTTGTTTGTGTTGTGTTTTCTGCACAAGAGCCATATTTGACTATGCTGTGCCAAACATATTGTACATAGATGTTACTAAGTTAATAATAGATATTCTATTTCAAAAGGGAAAAAAGGTTAAAGTGGTCTTTTAAAAGTACATGATTATAAAAGTGTTCAAATTAGTTGTCAAAACCTATATCTTTGAGAAATAAAATAGGTTTTTGATGAGGATTTTCTCCCAGCAAGTCTCGTATAGTAATGTTTCTACCAAAACGGTTAAAGTCTAGAACATTAAAATTTGGACACTCAATTAAAATATGTTTACCGAAAGGAGAATAGATTGACACCTCGAGCACATAAGGAGGCTCTAAAGACATAGTAAATGTTTATGTGAAGTCTGGTATGAGCAATTCTGAGGAGAGTTAAAATGACATCTTGTCTCGATATAAGTTAGAAATTATAGCATGTCCGACAGAAGGATGGAATTCGTGCAACTTATTAACCTGTTGTTCGTCCCAAATACTTTGCCATTTTTCAAAATCAAATTCTAACAGCCTGTAGAGGCATCGCTAGAGACAAAGTTTTTTCAAGCATCAGGGACGCAGTTTTAGACGCCTGATCAGCTTTCCTCATTACCAAATACCATGGCCTGGGATCCAACAAAAAGCAATAGTCAAACCTTTTCTGTTAAATTGGTGCATTTCTGCACATTTAAGTGCTAAAAGGGTGAGCAGTGTTTATTTTTTCAATGCTTCAATGCCTACTTTGAGTCAGTATATACAATAAAATTTTTATTAAAACTGTCCATTTTCGTTAAGGCTAAATAAATACCATATATTTCCGAGGTAAAAACGGATGGTTGGTTGGTTGAGTCTGGTTTAATGGCGCAAGAGCCAACTTGACCATACTGCGCCAGACATATGGTGTGAACGGAAACTATGTCATTAGAAAAAGAACCCATGCAAAATTAATACAGATAATAAAAAATTGTCCATTGTAACAGCAGGCGTGTAAAAACATGAATGCAAGTTTAGAATGACAAGTATAAAAAGGATAAAATAATTATATAGAATGATAAAAACCTATGGCCTTTAAAAAGTCAAAGAGATGGGGATGGGGAAATTCCCCCAGCAATTCCTTCATGTTAGGAGACGATGAGTTAAAATAAGTCACACGATGAGAATTAAACATTGGACACTCGGTTAAAATATGTGCAACTGTGAAGTTAGTACGACATGTTCGGCACTCGGGTGCACTCTCGCCAAACAAAAGATGTTTATGAGTGAAACGAGTGTGTCCGATGCGAAGTCGAGTTAATTTCACATCAGTTACTCGTGTGGGGATAATAGACCACATATTTATGCGTGGTTTAATTAAATGAAGCTTGTTACGAATCTCTAAATCCCATAACTCTTGCCAAAGGGAATGGATGTGACGAGTGGCGAATATTTTCAAGTCATTATATGGAACCGGTGACTGCCAAACATTGGAAGCTGCTTTAGCCGCACTATCAGCCTGTTCATTGCCGACAATCCCAACATGACTTGGGACCCAGCAAAATAGAATTTTAAAGCCCTGGGCCTGAAGTTCACGTATGTAACAAAGGATGTCTTCTGCCACAGGGTGCATCCGTTTGTCAGCATGGCATAAGACTTCTAAAGCACTCATGCTATCGGTATATATGCAAAACAGACGCTGCTGAGAAGCTGCGATTTTCTGAAGAGCGCAGTAAATCGCTACAAGTTCAGCGGTCAAAACCGAGCATGAGGCGTGTAAGCGATAGCTGTAAGTATCTGGTGGAAGGATGATGCCGCAACCAACATATCCCTCCGACTTTGACCCATCTGTAAAAATAGAGTCAAATGATGAAAACTGATGCCGATGGGAGGCGAAAAGTTGTTGAAAAATGACAGGTGCGGTAGAGGATTTACCAAACGAAGAAAAAGGATTGATGTATGAAAAACAAGGTACATCCCAGGGAGGGAATGTGAACAAGTCTTTTTGTTTGATTGTCACATCACCAAGACCTGCATGAGAAATCACAGTTTTGATTCTCTCACAAAAGGGGAGAATGTTGAATGAGCGAGCAAGGTATAGTCTGCGAAGACCAATGGGGAGAGACAGATGCTGTAAGGGGTGGTTAGCCACCGACTGGGTCCTGAAATAGTAATGAGCGGATAGCATTTTACGTCGCAAGTGCAACGGCAACTGATGGCAAATTACATAAAGACTTTGTACAGGTGAAGTTCTAAAGGCTCCACAACATATTCTCAAAGCGGAATGATGTACAAAGTCTAATTTACGTAAAGGAGTTGAGCGAGCCGAGCCATACACAACACATGCATAATCAAGGCGGGAAAGTATTATGGCCTGGTAGATCCTGAGGAGACAAATGCGATCAGACCCCCAAGTTGTTGTTGAGAGGACTTTAAGAATATTCAGCAATTTTTCGCACTTCTTCCGCAAAGATAAAATATGTGGAAGGAAGGTGAGTTTTTTGTCAAATATGACTCCCAAAAAACGCATTTCAGTAACAACAGGGATATCGACATCACCAATATGAATGGTGGGATCTGGATGGATACCAGTTTTCCTACAAAAGTGGACACAACGGCTCTTCTCAGAGGACAGAGTATGACCATTGTTGTCACACCATACCACTAACTTGTTTACGGCATGTTGCAACTGTCGCTCAATCAATCGAATATTAGAGCCCTGACAGGAGATGTGCAGATCGTCAACATACAAACTACCCTTGACAGATGGAGGAAGATGGTTTAAAATCTGACTAAGATGAAGGATAAAAAGCGTTACACTGAGAACACTTCCCTGCGGAACACCCTCAGCTTGAATAAAAGGATTGGAATAAAAACTGCCGACACGCACTCGAAAAATGCGAGATGATAAAAAGTTCTTGATAAAAATCGGCAAATTGCCATAAAAGCCAAATTCTAAAAGTGTCCGAAGAATTCCGTAACGCCAGGCTCTGTCATAAGCTTTTTCCAAGTCAAAGAATATTGCTACAAGATGATTCCTTCGAACAAAGGCATTGCGTATTTCAGTCTCCAGAAGCACTAGGTTATCAACTGTAGACCTACCTTTACGGAAACCACTTTGCAAAGAAGGAATGCAATCATTTTTCTCTAGTTCATAAATGAGGCGGGTATTGATCATGCGCTCTAATGTTTTACACATGCAATTTGTCAACGCAATCGGTCTGTAGCTGAGAGGGTTGCCAGAGTCCTTGCCAGGTTTGAGAATCGGAATCACAATAGCTTCATGCCATTGAGTTGGGAACTTTTGCTCAATCCATATTCTGTTAAATAGATATAACAGATTGGAGAGAGAGGTTGTGCTCAAATGCCGAAGCAAAATGTATGCGATTCCATCTGGCCCTGGGCTGGTATCATGAGCATCATTCAAGGCCTTTTTCAACTCAGACATCTTGAACTGGGAGTTATATGGAAGATGTCTATGGGTCCTGAAATTCAGAGGTATGTGTTCAGCGCGCCTCTTAGTCGCGAGAAAGGTTGGGCTATATGAGTCAGCGCTTGACATTTTGGCAAATGATTGACCGATGATATTGACGATATCTGCAGGGGAGGAATACTGAGTATTTCCTGTATGCAATACAGGAAGGGGAAACTCTTTATAAATCCCATTAGCAGCCTTGATTTTCTTCCATATCTGCGCGTTAGACGTTGAGGATGTAATTGAGGAAATGAAGCGTATCCAAGAATCCCTCTGACTTTGCCTGCGAATGCGACGAGCATTGGCTCTGGCACGCTTAAAAGCAACCAGATTTTCTGTTGTAGGATACCTACGGAAAATATTCCATCGTCGTTTTTGTTCTTTATGGCTGTCGTGGCATGCTTCATTCCACCACGGTCTACGAAATTTTCGCAAACGTGGGGAACTTTTAGGGATGGTCTTATTAGCGGCGTTAATTAAACAATCAATTATATTTTGTACTGCTTCCGTAATGTCAGGAGTGCTGACCATGGACCTAGTAATCGCTGCCAGCTGCGTAAAACCAGTCCAGTCTGCCCGCTGGAATAGATAACGTGGAGGGCAATGAGTCGCACCGCCACTATCAGCATGGGAGACTATTAACGGAAAGTGATCACTATTATAGAGATCACTTTCAACTGTAAAGTTAAGCAATGGTAGGATGTCAGGAGAACAAATGGCCAGATCAAGACTATGGAAGGTACGAGAGGGTTCGTGGAAGTAAGTTTTCTCCTCATTGTTGAGAAGACAGAGACAGTTATCAGAGATAAACTTTTCAATCTGTCTCCCACGAGAATTTGTACTACCTGAGCCCCACAAAGTGCTATGTCCGTTGAAATCGCCGAGTAAGAGAAAAGGTTTGGGAAGCTGGTCCGCTAAGTTGTTTAGTTCTTGTTGGTTTATAACAGCATGTGGCGGCAAATATATATTACAAACTGTGACCAGGGTTCGTGTATAAACCTGCACTGCCACAGCCTGTAAAGAAGAGTGCAAACTGAGAGTTGAGCTCGGATAAAGGTTAGAGGTCAAGATACAGACACCGCCAGAAATATTATTTCCGGAGTCAATATCTTTCCGAGCACTGTTATAGCCGCGTATTTTAAAAGGCATGTCGGGTTTCAGGAATGTCTCCTGAAGAGCAATGCAAACAGGATGAAACTGATTAATAATATGTTTAACCTCAACTAATTTGGACCTGAGACCACGGCAGTTCCAAGAAATGTAAGTACCCATCAAGAAACAGAATTTGGTGAAGTAATATTTGTACCATTGCCAAGAGTTGCCGAAGCGTCGCAACTCATTTGAAAGTCATCATCATCCTCTTCAGACGGATGAAGTGAGATGGAATCGGGGCTTTTAGACACACTAAAAATGGACGGAAAGTCCTTGTGGACTATGCCCTCTTTCGCTAGTCCTAAAGCGACAGAATTTTGTACAGAGAGAGATGGAATCTCTCGCACATCTCCTTGTGGAATACCTTGTTTTGAGTGTTTAAGTGCTAGAGACCGTAGGGATGCAGATTTAAGTTTTTTACATTTGTGTTGGGATGTGTTTGAGGCAATGACTACAAACTGAGAAGTTTCGGATTCAACAATTTGATCTGAAACGTTAGCACTAGAACCGGGATTGAGGTCTTGTAAATCATATTGGATTCCAGTAGATATTAATGCTCCCCTAACTACAGATGAGTAGCTGATCCCAGGAGTCGGGGTCCGTGCTTTGACGATACGGCGAGCTTCAGGATACGAAACCTGTTCTTTGACTTTAACAGCAACAATTTCCTTCTCAGTTTTCCATACAGGGCAGGAGCGTGAATAGGAAGTGTGACTGCCTTTACAATTTACGCATTTTTCTTGTTCTGTGCAGTCAGAGCTGAGATGGCCAACTGTAGCACAGCGGGCGCAAGTTAGGGCCCCGCGGCAACCAGTTTGTGAATGGCCAAAACGCTGGCACTTAAAACAACGTAGGGGGTTTGGTATATACGGCCGTACAGACAAGTTTATATATCCTGCTTTAATAGACTGCGGTAGTTTCGGAGAATTAAAGGTCAGCACAAGGTGTTTGGTGGCAAGGAGCTGTCCATCCCGCCGAATGCTAATGCGTTGAACATGCGAAACTCCTTGACATTGCAGTTTTTCGGTTATCTCCTCCAAAGTGACATTGAGGAGCTCACCACAACTGATCACTCCTTTTGAGGAATTCAGTGTTGCATGAGGACTTATGGATACGGGGATGGTTCCAAACGTTTTGATTTTACTTATTTTCTGAGATTGATTGCGAGAAGCAACTTCAATGAGTAGGTCACCAGAACGCAATTTGCGCACCGAAGACACCTCACCAATGGAACTAGTAATGGCTTTATCCACAAGAAAAGGCGAGACGGAATGAAAAGTCTCATTAAGAGGCGATATTCTTTTGACTACAAAAAATGTTATGAAGTGTTTATCAACAAATGGTTTAGGAGTAGTTTGTTGCCCACTGAAGGGACCAGGTTTTTTTTGCCCATGTGACATTTGAGAGCACTTCAGGCCCGACGGCACCGCCCACCACGGAGCCCAACAAGGGAAGGCAGCCACCGGCTCCGGACATCTCCAGCCTCGGCGCTTGCCTTGGTGCTAATCGGGACCTATACGCTGGGAGTCACCCCCGGGGACAGTGACCACCCTTAACGCCAAGCCCAAGGAGTGACCCCTTCGCTTGATCCCCTTGAGCAGACCAGCCAAGTGGC
>BGPR01022533.1:0-25257 GCA_013235015.1 Araneus ventricosus | reverse complement strand
ATTTTTGAAATTAGATAAAGTAGTATAGGCACAATGTGAGTTCAAAACACGTCAATTTTTAGCATTTTTTTGCAAAAGGAGTATATTTTGGACTTTTGACCTCGTTTTCCTGATGTAAAAGGCATCATAATAAGAAAATTAGAGCTATTTCGCTATGGTACAGTATCAAATCCTGCATCAAAAGAAACATTTGAACGTATTAAGATCACCCTCTTCGAAGGTCAGTTTCTTATAGAAATCCTCGCCTAATAAAGAACTCCAGAAAGCGTTCTTCTTACTCATTGCGCAGAACCTCTCTGCAGTGTAAAAGCGTCCCAAAGTGTCAGAAACGAACAGCACGTGGTTTTATTTCATTGCCGTCTCTCTTGCCGAATGTATCTATCTTGCGCGGCGTTAGTTGCTTTTGTGAGCCTGAATGCTTTCCAATAGAATTTTCTTCAACTTCGATTTTCTTACATCTATTGTATTGTCAAATTTCTTCATATTTAAGAACGCATTACAAAATTCTAGAAGAGCGTTGATAAAATGTTAAAAACAGAAAATTAACAATTAATAATCAGGAATATACATAGTTTTCACAGTTTGTGCGTTAGTTATTTAGTGGAAAGTGATGGGAGATTCTGAGTGTTTTATATGTAGTGAAAATTTAGAAGGTCAGTCCACTACAGTACAAAAAAGAGGAATCCTAACTTCCATTGATAGTAGCAAAAGAAGAAAAGATGCGAAACATGTCTGTTTGAAAGACAAATATGTGGAATCCATGACAAATGCTGAAAAATTTATAACAAAAAGTCGTGCATTAATGCTACACTAGCTGATCTGTCTACTGGCCCTAGCACCAGCCGATCGTCTGAACCATCATTTGATTACAAGAAACATTATCTTTTTTGAGGAAAAGGTACTTCTCAAGATTTCAAAAATCTGCCGAAGAAATTTTGACAGTCAAAACGTGACTCAATGCATGAAGTCCTTACACTGAAATACAAACAAAAAATTATCGATGTAGCCAAAACAATAAGGAAAAGTGATGAATGGAGCCAAGCTGTTGTATTTTGAATTCAAAACGAGAGTAACTTTGTTAATTTTGAAGGTAGATAGCAGGGAAGGTAGATAGGCAGCGAGGGTGCCTAGAAAGCGATGTGTGAAAGCTACAGTGCCTTGCAATTTCAAGAACCAAAATGCCCAAGAATTCAGGAGGGAGTTGACGTTTGTTTTCCCGTAAGGTTCCTTAGCAAATATACTCGACATTTTTGAAACAATATATTGGAAACGACGATCAATATTATTGAATAAGGTGTTGGGACACAGATATACGAAATTTTGCTGGTTATATTGAGAAAAATTTCTTAAATCAAAAATACAAACGTGATCGAGCGCAGCTCATCTACTAGATTAAGGTGCCCCTAACCTACATCAAAAGAACGCTAGAGAAAACAGAGTGGTCTCCCCTAAACTTTCTCGTATACTCCTAACACATGTAAAGAAAAAATAAGCTGAAACGCATTAAAACCAACAAGCGTCCCTAACGCAGTGGAGAAATAAAGCTTGGGAATCGGAAGCTTGGAGGCGAAAGGCGTAGGTAGAATCGGAGAGGATTAGCGCAAGTGAATCACGCAAGTACGCAATAACGGCCTCGCGTCATTGTGTAATGAGAAAAGACAAATATTTTGAACAACTTTTTTTCGACCTATTAACACAGAATTCGGGCACTGATCTACAATTAATGTTAGAAGGCCTCTTGCCTATTTTTATTTATCAAAGACGTAGGGTTTACGAGTTATAATGTTTAGAAGTATGCGATTATACAGACCGACAGGCAGTCAACCCTTTGACGGATTTGGCACAAAATTTGATACGGACCTACATCCCTGATGATAAAACTGTCTACCAAATTCTATCCATCTAGCTATTCCAGTTTTTGAATTATAGTGTTCACATGAAAGCGGACAGAAAGACTTCCCGTAGACGGATTTTGTCCAACATTTGATAGAAACCTACAAATTATGTGTCAATATCACATACCAAATTTCATCTCCGTAGCTATAATGGTTTTCGAGTTGTCGTGTTCAGACAGACAGACATAATTCCAAAATTACGTTTTTCGGACTCAGAGAGGTCTGAAACGTGAAGATTCGTCAAAATCTCGAGTTCGAATTGTTTGACGATTGCAATACTTTATCTTTGTATACTTCGTATACGAGAAAGCAAAAACCACGATACCCTAGTGTAAGTGATAGGGAGCCAGGAAGCTAGTAGAGGTCCCCATACCTTTCTCGGTAAAGTCCGCACTTAGACACAAAAAAATATGGGTGCTTCTTCTTACAGATTATATGCGCCCGACGGAAGGTTTAAATTTCTTCTTTATCACTGTATATTAAAAAAACTTTTCGGGGATCCTAATAAGGAAACCTTCCCCTAGGATGAAAATTATTAGTTTTTTCAATTCCATTATTTTTTTTTCTGAAAGAAAATCTCTGTTGTCGGTATATAGACACTGTCACTAATTATCTGCATTTTCGCATTAAATATTTATTGATCTCTGATTAAATGAAATATTTACCACATTTCAATGGTTTTTTTTTAAATCTTTTTTAGATAAAATGGTTGTCTGGCAACTTATCCAAGCTTCATTCCTCTTTTCTATTCTAATATTGCTCTTGGGGATATTTTGCTTCAATTTGCGGAGGAAGAAGTGAAGTTTTGAAGATGCTACCATTTGAGTAAAGGAATAATTATTTATTTTCTTTCATTAAGAATGTGCATTTGCTAGAGTTATCTTCTTGCAAAGAAGGGCAGAACGTATATGTTACGTATTTCAAGATGTAATAATAGAAATTACCATGACACTTGTTGCTAATATGGTTACCCAACAATCATTCCAAATATGTTATAAATAAGAATAAAGTTTACACTACAGGATATAACACTAAAAAGCAGATTAACTTGACAGTACAATAAAAGCTATACAGCGTATCATTCCGCCCAGTCAATTAACCCTGAAATGATCATAATACACTTCGAACGTAGATTATATATTTGGACGGAATTTTGATTTAAATGCCACAGTATTCTATATTCTCTGTAATAAAAATCTATTTTTAAAAAGAATGCTGCATAATTTCATATTTTTTTAACATTTTCTTTTCTGAGATTACGCGAGTCGAAATTTGACCTTCAAGAGTTGCGATAAAAAATTTTTTTCGTTGTTTTCAAAAATTTGATTCAGAGACTTATCTTTCTCGGTGTATTTTTCAAAATGGCACTTTAGTCAGAAACATGCTAGATTAATGGTTTTTTAATTCCTTTTTTCATCATTTTTATATCGTAGCAACTTCCTGAATATTGCTTCTTTTGAAATTGTTTATTGATGAGATTTCTTTACACAATATTTGCATCGAACTTTTCGTAAATATATTTTTAAAAAAATCAAAATATGTTATAAAAAACGAAACAGGAAGGGTGATGCAAGTTACTCAAAGTGGACATAAGGAATTAAAATAAAAATATCTCAGCATAAAGATATCAAATTAAAAGCAGTATGAATTACAAAACAAAATATTGTAAAAGGGGAAATGAAACTCAAAAAGTTATGTTACTGGTATTGTTCCAAATTTAAATAATTTATCCAGCTTTATATATATTTCGAAACAAGTTTTCTTTAACCAGAGCTCTCACAGTAAGTGTGGTGATTTATTGGTTCCGTAACATAGGCATTTTATGTCGCCGACGATTTCAGTAGCTTTTGGATGCCAGATTTTTTAAAATTTCGACAAAACAAATGATCAATCTGATCGACGATGTATGGCGTTTCTTATAATTGCATTGTTTATCTATAGAGGGGAAGTGGAACAGGCGTCTGTCCCACCTTCCTCATTACTTTTTATCCTAAATTTTCTTCTAGTTTATCACTGAGAGAATTGTTTGAATGGATGTTTTTAATTTCATTTTAATTTGCAGTGCCATTGAAAACTAAATAGAATTTCTTTAAAATAATTGTTAAATCATGCCTTTTTTATGAAGAAATTCTTTTTTGATTTGTAGAATAAGAAAATGAATTTCAGAACGAATGTTTGATACAAAGGTATTCTTTAAGATTCACTACATACATTTGAAATAAAATTGGTCTTCACAAATTTTCAAGAAAGTATATTTATTGTATTCAAGAGAAAGCTGCTGAGACGCATCACCGTCTACGCAACTTTTTTCTCGCAGGATAGTTCACAATCGCCGGGCTTTTTCCAGCTCTGCCTTACTCTGAAAATTGAGCACTGTCAAGTTTCTTAGAACGAACTGAATAATAGCAAACACCCTGTATTGACAACAAATTTCTCTTTCTTACCATCTAATAAATCAAAAGTTGGGTTAGTTTTTTTGATAGAAATTGGATGACACTTTTAAGCACTTTGTCACCTTTATATTAAGATCGGTATTTCTAAAGCCTTCATTTTTTAATAAATAATACGTAAAGCTTCTACTTAGTTGTATTATTATAGAAAAGGAATTGACCCACATGAAAAATTTCCCTTTTAAGGTATCCGACTAAGTTGAAAAAGCGATTTTTGAAGAAAAATTCAAAAAAAATTATAATTTAAAAATAAAGCCACAACTTTTAAGATTTTAAATCAATCTGCTGTTGAGTTGAATTATTAAGGAAATAATTACCACAAATTACGGAAACAAAAGTTGAAAATTTGAAATTTTTTTTCTGTTTCGCGAGCAAGCTGTGTAATATATACAAGGTGTTTCAAAAATACGTTACCAAAATGAATGGGCAATTTTGGCATACGATAAGAATACAAAATTACTTCGGAATATACGTGTGCAAACGCAATCTCGAGACGCTAGAGGGGGTTATTAGTCACACATACGTTAAGAGATCCCGTACTTTACCATTAATGCTTAATGCTCTTCCTGTGTCTATGTGTCTCCATTTTCGGTTCTAGTTCCTGCACATTTCAGTAGACAAACAAGAGTAGATCTACAGGCCACCTTTCTCGGGCACTGGATTGGTCGTGTCGGACCAGTCGCATGGTCACCGCTATTACCAGATGTGTTCTCCAGACTTTTCTTTATTGAGTATTTTAAAAGGACTCGTGCTCGAAACACCTGTTTCATCGCAGAAAGACTTAGTAGGAAAATTCTTTCAAGCCTCAGGATGCGTTCGAAATATGCCTCGTTTTTGAAGAAGCTGCGCCATTCAGCGCGGCACGGAGGTAAAGTGTGTATCAGTGCGTCTGACATAAACTTTCAGCATCTGCTGCAGTTGTATTGTCCCTAAATAAAATATTGTAGAAATATTCTTCTTCTGCTTCGTTGTATTACGAATGATTTTAAATGTCATCTACTGCCTCCAGATGCCTACGTTTCCGCACGAGTGTTCCCATGTGATTTTGAATTTCTAAAATATGCCTAAATTGCTTTTTCATTTTGGCCAGGTTTTTTCAGCACTTTGTAAATAAATGTTTGAAAATTCAATTTTTCTATTTTTGTTTTTATTTGTACCTTTGTATCTAGAAGTTAAATTGCTTGTGTGGGGTTGCTTCGAGCGACCTGTTGTTTGGACCGCACGGCTTTGGCCAGGTCGGGATAACTATACATGTTTGTATATAAATGGTTGAATGCTATATGTCCCCAAAACCGTTTAAGAGGTCAAAATTGAGCAAGATTTTCCAGAAGTCGCAATTAAATCTTATATGGAAAATTTGGTCACAGCAATATGTATAATTTCCTTTTAATACAAATACATATCAAATAGTGTAAGAATTAAGAATCATAATAAAGATGGTTGATCTTCTCTAACTATCATAAATGTTATATTAAATCCTACCCAGTGGACTGGTATATCCAAATGTTTCATTATAGAAGATTTAAAAATGAAAATGTGTGTTAAAATTATCTGTAGTAAATAATACATTCCTGAAATGTTTGAAATTCAGCTATTCTGCTTGATATTCAATATGATATTAAATTCTAATGTTGTTCACATTCTTTTTTCAGGGAAAGAAAACCACTGTATGTATTCACATTCATGGATTGCAGATGACTGTATAAGTTTAATTGAAAAACCAATAAATATTATTCCATTTTGTTTTATACTTTTTCATGTAAAGTGTTCATATTTCAGTATAAAGAAACATATGCAAAAATGTGAAGATAAAAATAAATGTTATAATGTAATCAATTCAATAATATGGTAAGTACCACACATAAAGAAAACTCAATTTTGGCACTATTTTACAAACAAGGAATTCTTAATAAAGGTTTTATACGAAGTGAAAATCAAACCTATGGCTTGGCACATCATGTACAATATGAAAAATAACAATTTTTTTGAATTTCATTTTGAGTTATTTGAATTGACCACTTTTGTTTACAATATTAGTGAAACTGCTACTAGGTTATCCTCGTTATTTCCAATGTTTCAATCTCGGAATGCTTAACTTGAAAATTCTCCCCGTTTAAATCGCATTTCTTTTATTCACTTCTAACATAAAAATCAAAGCTACCTATCATTATCTGTTTATGAGTTTCTATTGTTTTTAATATAAGCTTAATTTAAATGTCAGCAAAACTTGATTTTTAAACTATTAAGAGTGCTCAAAATTCCACTTTCTCATATACTTTTACACTATGCCGCGTTTTGTGCTTTCCTTCGACGTTTAGTAAATGTCGTAAGAAAGTAGTTGTACGTTGTTTGAAGCAATAAAATATGTTGCAATCAGTGGCGAAACCAGGATTTGTGTCTGGCGGGGCTGAGGTATAAAAAATTTTGTATCGTCGTAACGAATGTCAAACAGTATTACTTATATAAGCCAAAACGCTTCAAATATACAGACTTTTCTCACCTGACAATAAGAATCATAAAGAACACTGCAATACTTTCGATAGCTTAACAAAAAAACACAATGAAATTACTAGCAGAAACATGTTTTTGACCACGTCAACGCTACAAATACGAGTGGAATGACTACAAAAGTGGGAAAAATTTTCGAACCTGTTAAAAACCAGGAAAAATGTTGTCACTTTTTTAAAAGAGAGATTAAGTAAAAAAAGCTGTAGTGATTTTAAATAAAATAAAGAATTCTGGTCTAGCTCTGGAGGGGGGGGGAGCTGCAGCCCATAGCCCCCCTCGGTTCGCCAATGGTTAGAACGGTTAAATTAATAAATTAATCATTAAAATTTGTTGTATCGAAAGCATTTACGATCTCCAATGGATCTTGTCAAATGTCATAAAAGTCAATTATTGTCACAATGAAATTCAGAGTGGTCATAAATTATTGGACCCATTTAAGGTATCCGACTAGGTTGAAAAAGCGATTTTCGAAGAAAATTTCAAATCTTTTTTATGATCTAAAAATAATGCCACAAATTTTAAGATTCTAAAACAGTCTTTGTTCTGATTCTTATTCCTTGAATATTTTATTCCTTGATATTGATTTGAAATAGTATGTTATTATATTTTTCAAATGCGTTTTCTGAAAAATGAAAATTTCACTAAAATTGATCCACGGAAAATAAGATATCTCAAAAAATACATTAAAATTCAATGAAATTTGGTAAACAAGTGTCAAAACCTTTCGAGGGTGTAATAGACAGAACGCCGACCCATGTGCCCGTACCTGATGCCATTACGGCAACCGAGCCGGTTGGGGACAGACAGCAGATTTTACGATAGCTTTATTTAGTCATGTTTTACAGTGACCTTAAGTTGGAAACATCGAAAAATTTTTACAAAAAATCAATGACGCCAACTTTGAATGTACATTAAATATTTATTTATTAAAATAAATTTTATCTAGCGTTGTATTACATTCTTGATAGTTTTAGAAGTACGCACGCGAAATTAAAATTGAATATGTCGCATATTTTTTCCAATTATGCTGTTGTTCTTAACATTGAAATTTTTATTAAAATTTAAAAAAAAATTCAAAAACTACTGATGATATATGAATTTTTACTTGTAATTGGGCTATTTATGTCTATTTTTGTTATTTAACTCTATAAGTCTATTGTTTGCATGCTTCTAAAAAAAAAATTCACCGAACCTAGTCGGGTACCTTAAAAATTAATAAAAAAAACTCTTTAATATAGAAACTTCGATTTTTTTTAAATGAGATAGAAGCTCAAAAAGTTTTTTCCGACTGGATAACGCACCGCAACGCTGCACTGAATCTGTTGCAGGCGGAGATTCCCAACGCAAGTGTCAAAATGGCTACCGTGTAGCAGAACCCACCTCTCTTTTTCCACGAAAGCAAATCAATTATAACAGTTAAATGATGTCTCCGCATAGTGTAGCAAAATTGTCAGTCTTCAAGTAAGAACTTCACTAAGCGTTGGTATGAGATATTAAAGGGGAGAGAATTGATGCTGGAAGGCATCGGCCCGAGACGAAGTGGTTGAATAAATGAGGGTGACTTTCACTCTTTAATTGCTCGTCAGTTTCCAAGTAGCGTTGTCTCCATCAAGCGTTGGTATGAGAAATTAAAGGGGACAGGAATTCATGCTTGAAGGCATCGGCCTCAGACGAAGTGGTTGAATAAATGAGGGTGACTTTCACTCCTTAATTGCTCGACGGTCTCTAAGTAAGAACTTCATCAAGCGTTGGTATGAGATATTAAAGGGGGCAGGAATTGGTGCTGGAAGGCATCGACCTCAGACGAAGTGGTTGAATAAATGAGGGTGACTTTTACTCTTTAATTGCTCGTCAGTCTCCAAGTAAGAACTCCATCAAGCGTTGGTATGACAAATTAAAGGGAACAGGTATTGGTGTTGGAAGGCATCGGCCCGAGATGAAGTGGTTGAATAAATGAGGGTGACTTTCACTCCTAAATTGCTCATACGAACGCTTAATGTATTTCTTACTTGGAGATCGACAATTTCGATACTCTATCCGAAAACGCCAAAAAGCAGTTCGCCATCATCAATTCTCTATTAATAATGTTTTCTTTCTTTTTTTTAACCTTGCAGCAGGCGCAGGTATGGAGGAGATACTTATATTGTACATCTTATATTGTAATCGTTCTTTTATAAATTTTAGTGCAATTTTTATTTATATAATCTTTGCTTAGTATAAAACTGATAAATACAGATTTCATAAATAAAAGTTGCATTTATTCTTGCATAACAACACGATATAAAATGTAATGCGATGCACGATATAAATATCTCCTGCATACGCGCCCTCTGGAAGGTTAATCAGTGAAGGAGCTCTTCCACGCATGCTCCAAAAAGATAGACGACTGCAGACGATAAAAATAAAAACATTGTTGGAAATAGAGTTTGGATTAATTTTTAAAAATTAATTAAAATTAGACAGAATTCTGCATGTAATTGTAATTACTATCATTGAAAAGATACTTGTTTGAACTTTAAGATGATGTTAAAATGGTTTTTGTGCGATAATATGCAAAGAAGTTATTGCAGAAAAACTTTAAAATTAAAGGTATTTTTTAATTAATTTCCAATTCCATTTAAAATTTCAAAAAATCCGTTGTTAGTGAGCACTTACTACCCAAGAAGCAACATCCTGCCAAATTTAATGTTTCTAGATAAAGTGGTTTGGGAGGTTCAGTGATTAGTCAGTGAGTGACTTTTTCTTTAATATATATATATATATATATATATATAGATTGCACTTGAATGATAGAAGATAAGTGTTAGGGAAGTAATGTCAATATGAAGTATGGTTAGCATGGCTATGTATTCTCATTAAAGACTCATCGTACGCTCCTTTTGGCAAATAATAAAAGTTAGGGATGGAATCTGAACAATTATAATATATAGCTGGGAAAAGTCTTTGGAATTAACTAATGTGACCTCGCAGTCTCATGACAAACATAAATGAGCATTTCATCTAGAGGAATAATGAAGTATTCCACTGTATGTGCCCGTACGAATGTGCCTGTCATCTAACTCTTACGGTGTGCTTACATTATTAACATTTTGCGCAGAAAAATTGCGTTATTGCTCCGCTTATATTGCTGTGTTGCAAAAGCGAAAGAACACTAAGGTATGAAAATGTTTCCTAAGTTTCAATTTCACAAACCCTAGTTATTAAAAGCAGGAGTTCCAGTTTATTCATTGACCCAGTCAATGAATAACTTCGCTCAATTAAGCCAGTTGTGAAACCTTGGCCTACTCTAACTAATAGAAAAGCGGATGCAATTGCCACTAGGTTACGAGTGGGTCACACTCGATACACCCATCGTCATGTGCTGATGGGAGAACAGGCACCAATGTCTACCCAATGCATTTGCATTATGTCAGTCCTTCATATCCTTTCTGAATGCCCCAATTTTAACTCTCTACGGTTACGTTACTTTCAATCCAATTCTATTTCCTTAACCGATTTACTTGGAAAGACTCCTCATGTTCACCTTTTACCTTTTTTAAAATCAATTGGCTTTTATCCTCTCATTTAAGCACTTTTAACATATTTTAATGTTTACACTATTTTTATATACATTAGTTCCACATTTTTATCTTGCCCTGATTTTGACATAGTTTAGTGCAAATCTAAACAAATGTTTGGCGCAGCTTGGCCGATTCTGGCCCTTGTGCCATAAAACCCCAATCAATCAATCAAAAGCAGGAACAGCGAAAACTCAGAGGGAAGGGTTTAGGCCTTAATCTTAGCGTCTATTGTATTCTGTGAAGGATTTTGCAACACGTTGGTATGCACATTTGCTAAGAAATGTAAAAATAAATAATTTAAAAGATGTTAACTAAAATATATCGTAAATAAAAAAAAGTAAACCCGGTTTTTATAAGACTTAATAGAATATTGCTTGTTAACGTTAATAATTTTACTGAAAATAGGAAAAATAAAAATCTTAGTTAAAACTCTTATATAAAAACTGGGATTCTGTGATCAAAGTAAATACATCGCAAATAATGAACAAATATTTCAATTACCAAAAACAAATGCTGTCAGCAAAATCAGCAGCAACTGAAAAATGATCCATATATTCCAAATTCAAATTATCGTCGGCCACTTTACGTTCATTATGTGAGCATGAATTGAATGCAGTGATAAAATCTAGAGTGTCACCAATTTAGTGCAAGAGGATACACTTTGTGCTCCGATAGCTTAGTTATGAGTCCAAAATACGAAGTCCGGTATACATATCGACTTTATAATTACGCGCTGATATGACTGTCGAAGTATGTTATCTTTACGCAAACTAATTAATATGGTTAATATTTTAGTCATACATTTGTATGATCATATTACATTATGAAATTATAAAGGAAAAGCTTAAAATATTCTAGAAACTTCACAAATCAGTAATTACAGTAATACGAGGGTAAGACATTATGTAAGTCACAAAAGATAAAAAAATAATTTACAATGATAATCAGTCGGAAACAATTTTATTTTTCAACATAACCTCCATCAATGTTGATGCACTTATCCCTTCGTTTAATCAGCGCCCAAATTCCAGATGCAAAAAATTCTTTGGGTTGCTGTCTCATCCACAGAAGGACTTCGTGTTCAACGTCGTCATCATCTCATTGTCATTTTCGTCGTCAGATGAAAATCGCTTGGGGTAAGCTGGGCTGTAAGGAAGATGCTGTAGCACTGACCAACTAGACTTTTCATCTGTTTGGTCCACTAAAGCATCTTTGAGACAAACACTTTGCAGATGATGACAACGTTCAACACGAGGTCCTACTGTGGATGAGACAGCAACCCAAAGAATTTTAAGCAGCTGGAATTGGGGCGCTGATAAAACGATGGGATATGTGCATAAACATTGGTGGAGATTATGTTGAAAAATAAGATTGTTTCGAAGTGATTATGATGGTAAATTATTTTTTTCTTATCTTTTGTGACTTATATTAAAGACTTACCCTCGTATATGCTCAAGTGTTAATCTTTTACAGCGACACAGAATAGGTCATTGTTATCGTTACAAGCAGAGGGTCCTTTCATACTAGTGAAGTACACTTTTTCAATTGTTTTTTTTTTTAGTTCTCTTTCATGGTTTTCAAGATAAAATCTGTAATATTCAAGATTCGCTTCTCGAAGCGCGACGGTTTCTGTCAAGTGAAGGCTTACGTTTTATTTATAGTATGTGAATATAACATCCACTATTCGAGTTTTCAACTTTCCAATGCAGTTTTGTTATTTAAGGATTTTTACATATTCTGCACAATAACAGGAGATGTAACAAATAAAGTTCTTTAAAAATTTGCTCAGTTGGTTGATAACACAATAAATAACGGTTTTCAAAATAAAGTTTTAAAACATAAATAATGAACGTGTTTGCGGTTGATAAAACATAACGTTTAGTAGCTACGACGTAGAAAGAATAAAGTGACCGTTACGTGTTTAACTAATTATAAGTCATCTGATTTACTTCTGACGAGTTACAAGACAGAAAATTACTTGGTTGTTCACCAAAGCAAAAATTATCAAAAACAAACAAGAAACGGTTTTTCACATTTGGATTTCAAGCATGCCACATTATCTGATAATTGTTTTCATGTTGCTGGTTCTATCTTGAAATAAACTACTTTCAAAATATCATTTTAGATGATAAAAATAAATACGTTAGAAAAGAAAACAATATCATGTTTTACTTCTCAAGAAATGTCGGAGAGACTTCGGATGAATGGAATGTCGGAAAGTCGTAGAGAGGAATTTTGTCTATGCCAAATCTACTAACTTAAATATTATAAAATATTTTTAATAACGATTTCAAATAACGAAATCAGATTTAATAATTTGCATATGAGCTAATACAACGAAAACTAGTAGTTCTGTGAACAGTAGACCTCGCGCCGTCCCCCACAAAAATATCTAAGATATTTTCTTCATCTCAGTCTTTAAAGGTTTATCCAATGGTGAAATTCATTTTGGAGACAATATTGTTTCCAGGAACAACAGACATCATAATTTGTCTCTCGAGGAGTTACTTTCTCTCAATGAATGCACTATCTTAAAAAATTATATTTACAATCTTAATCCACTCAATGTACAATATTGAACTCCAATATTGTGCGCAAACTTTACTCCCTGTATTTACAAAATAAATATACAATTTTTCCAGTTTCAAATCATTGGAAATCAAGACATATGGTCCATTTCAACTTGAAATATATTTAACTTCTCTCGTCTTCCTTCATTCGCGATAAATGCAGTCACCAAACATACGGTAATACAACAGGATAAGAGATTACATCTCTGTACAGTATGATTTGAGATTCAGACTAGATACGTAAAAGGAGGGAAACATCATTGACATAATGTGCAGTTGTTATACTAAACTGTACCCAAAGTAAAAAAAAATTCTGAAACTAAACGAAACAAATTTAATTATATTTTAAATTGTATGCCACTTGTGATCCTGTTTTACGGTTTAAAGATTCAAAAAAAGTTTTTGTTTGGTGTTGAAATAAACAGGACATGATTTCTTTAAACTACTTTGGAGAACTGGTTTAAATATTAAAACAAAATTATCATAAGAATTGGAAATTGTATGCAGGATTTCCCCCATCGCTGCATAGAAATAACTTAAAATGGGCATCATTATTTGTAATAATGATATCTATAATTATAATGGTTATTAAAAAATGTCATTCCCATTACGAAGCATTATATTTTAAGAATATTTTTCTTCTTCTACAAGCGTTCTTAAGAAACAGGATTTTACTTTATTTTTAAAAGCGATGACGAAATCGATGACAATTAAAACAAGAGGAATATAAATAGAAAATATCTTATTCGAAGTGACACTTACGTAAATGGATAATTTCATTTCAATTCAAATATAGTTTTTTCTAGAATGCAGAGTCCTTCGGCTGTATTATGAGTATATTAGCATAATTTCCCGCCAAGTGGATTATACCTATACATACATATTATAGGGGATGCTTAGTAAAGAACGATTTTGAAAATAGCAGAAACAAATGCGAATATGAAATATTGAAGTTAAATAAAAATGATTTTTGTTTCACTATTCTCGCAAGAATATCCTCTCCTAAGTCCCATGCAATTTCACTTGTCCTAGTCTATCTACTTCGCATGTTACATTATTTTTACATGGCCTATATATTAGGGTGGATCGAAAATTTTTTTTCAGAATTTCAAAACCCACCTATGCGGAAAAGATGTTCTATGGTATGGAGATTAAGAGAAAAATAATTAAAAAATTTAAATTCTAAACTTAATACTACCGAAAGGGGGTTGAATTTTCAAAAAAAAAATGGAAAAATACTTAATTTTGATTATTGATTATACAATTTTAGATTCGAAATCATTGTTTTTTTTTTGCAATATAAATAACCAAAAGTGATGATTAATGAGTAGTGAGTACTAAGTAGTGAGTTGTATAATGTACATTGCAACATTTTACGCCTCAGCTCCCCCTCCCCACAACGTCAAATCAGTCCGGTTAAACAACTAGAGGAGTAGGCAATCCCATTTTTTTGTCTCCTACTTTATCCTCCCACCCCTCCATAAGTCGGAAGTGGCACTTCATGGAATCTTCCCCACAGTCACACCTGTAGTGACAAAAGTTTTGACTGCAGTTAGAACATTGGACCGATTTGGTATTTCCGACCGAGCAGGCGCTGCCATGGTGTCAGCTGCGCTTCAAGATGTGGGCATTATCTCAGAAAGTAATGTTTTGAACGTTGTTGACAGAAATAAAATTCGGCGTGGGAGAACAAAGGCAAGAACCACTCTATCGTCTCAGGTCATAAAAGATTATGACCATGACCAGTTTGGTTTATACTTTGACGGGCGAGAAGACAGGACTCTATCAATGGAAGACAACAGAAGAAAATTCATAATAGAAGAAAACATAAGCTTGGTAAAAGAACCTGGCTCTGAGTACATCGGCCACGTGTCTGTAAATTTCGGGAGAGCGCAAATTATTGGAAATAACATATATCGTTTTTTTGTCATGCGTTGACAATGACATAGATGTAACAAAGTTGCTTGCGACGGAACATCTATCAACACAGGTGTCAAAGGAGGTATTATACGTAACATGGAACTGATCCTGAATCGTCCACTACAATGGTTTGTGTGCCAGTTACACGCCAACGAGCTTCCACTACGTCCTCTTTTCGCGCACGTGATAGAACCACAACTGGGCCCAGAAGCCTGACTGTCGAAAAAAGAAAATCGTTGGCCGGATGCGAGAAGCTATCTATAGTTTCATCCACGTCAATAGAAAACCCGTTATGGAAGTGGCTAACAAGAAAGACTTAAGTACTGATCAACTGTTCTTAATGGAAATTTGTGAAGTCATAAACTGCTGACATTGCAAAGAAAGTCTGTCGAAGATAAATCCTGGAAAAGTTTGCCACTCAAGGTGGCTTAGAATCGCGAACAGAATTCTCAGGTTCAATGTAGCTCACGAAAATTCATCCGAGGCTTTATTGACAATAACGACATTCATAAAAAAAGTCTATGCGTCTATGTGGTTCAAGATCAAAACGAAACCATAATTAATCTATGAGGCACAGCATTTGCATCAATCAATCGTTCTATCGCGTTATTTCTCGAATGATTTGAAGGATGTCATAGACCCTGTAATGAAAAGAAACTGATTTTTTGGCCATCCAGAAAATGTCCTGATATCAATGTTAGCTGCCGACAGAAATCACATAAGGGAATTAGCCCTTCGAAGAATTCTGAAAGCACGCAAAGTCATTGCCTACTGCTCTAGTTGTTTAACCGGACTGATTTGACGGTGTGAGGAGGGGGAGCTGAGGCGTAAAATGTCGCAATGTACATTATATCACTACTTAGTACTCATTACTCATTAATCATCGCTTTTGGTTATATTGCAAAAAACACAATTAATTCGAATCTAAAATCGTATGTTCAATAATCAAAATTAAGTATTTTTCCTTTTTTTTTTGAAAATTCAACCCCCTTTCGGTAGTATTAAATTTTGAATTAATTTTTTTTATTATTTTTCTCTTAATCTCCATACCATAGAACATCTTTTCCGCATAGGTGTGTTTTGATTAATAATAATTTTTTTTCTCCATAGAAGAGCGATCCACCCTACTATATATGCACGGACCTATTAAAGGAGAATATTTCAGATATTAAAATTTATGTACAAAGCTAGTATCTCTACAACAAATATGACGAAATTGCACTTTATAATATATGTAGTAATTGTATTTTTTCAGTCTAGCTTTTCATCTTAATTTAATCGCGTAATTCCTCTTTATAATATTTTTTTAATGCGCCGAAACAATCTAATTTGAACAGATAATTCACAGATCAGCAGACATTGGAGTTCCGGAGTTATGACGCGCTTTGCGCCTGATAACCACGTGACGCGTGTAGGAGTATCGTTCTGTTAAAACACCGAGTAATGTTTTAAATTAATGCATATCACTTCCTGCGAGGCGGCGAGTTGACGAGCGACAGGATTTCCCCCATCGCAAAGAGTCTGGGTCTTTGAATGTTAATGGATTAAAATAATGTAAGTGATGTTTTCTCTAAGAATATCGTTAAAGCTAATCATCGTAAAACCCTTTTCCTTAATCTACTCTTGTATATGATCACCTTTGTAAATATATCTCTTCATATATGTTTTTCTTTAATGAAATAATTTAGTATTTATTTGTCGTTTCCTTCATTGTCTTTCTGTAAGCACATTGAGCCAATTTTTCTTTTCCGACGGTTCCAAGACGGTTTTGGAAATTAAACCCCATCCCCTAAATAATTTATGCTGGCTTCGACCGGGATCGAAGAAAGTACAACATATATACAGTTTACGTTAAGCTTTTTGAGGATTTTGATATTCAAAAATTTTTCTTCGGTTTCTGCAGGGATTTGATACATAAGACATTTTGAAAAGATTATTGAAATGCTTTAAAAAATACGGTTTTTTTTTGCCTTTTGTCTGGAATTTTCCAACTGATTCTGCATATATTTGGTATGATGGTTTAGAATATGAAGGGAGATTTTCTCTATCAGCTCTATGTTTTGAGATTCAGCATAGTGAAATTATGAAATGTTTTACTTCACAACCCATTAGTAGTTAAATTTCTTATGTGCATTTGGTTCCTGCCTTTTTCCTTCCCCCGTCTCTGTACAAGCTATCAGCTGATTGTATGCAGCCACATTTGTTGACGCAACCTATTGTTTACATCTAACATATAAAGCTCTTATTTTTCAGATTGATGAAAAGAAAGAATGACATTCAGTCATAGAAATTATGTTTATCATTCTGATGTTATTTTGCTACAAATGTGATGAGTACACTCTAAAAGAGAGCAGAAAAGCCATTTCAGATTTTGATAAAGGAGCTTACTTTGGGTACTTTGGCATATTTTTGGTGACCAAGATAAAGTGTGGACTTCACATATGGGGTATAAAACTTGCACAGAACACCCTACGATAGTGGACTTATGGGCAGAAGAGGAATCTAAAATTTTTTGCTCTAATGGTTTGCAGGCAATCTTTAAACCTCTTTAATGACTGTTATTTTGAACTTCTGATGGAAGGATGGAACAGAATTTCGTCAGTGTGAGGAACGGACTAAATCGGATATGTTCATTTGCTGAAGTTATTTCTGCTTATGCTGCTAATATTCCCGATAGAAGCAAAAGCAGGAGGTTGTCTCCCCTAAACTTTCTCGTAGACTTACTAAAACACGTGGAGAATAAATGGGGTAAAACGCACAAGCGTTCCCTGACACCAGATGGAGAGAAAAATAAAGCGAACGTCATACCACGAGTTTCTCTCGCGCAACAGGAAAATGGCGGAAGTAAAATAAAAGAAACCATCCCGCGCAATTACGTAATATGGCTTTTCTTCATTCTAAGTAAACAATCGAATATGCAATTTTAACCGATTGGAACAAAAAAGTGACACAGATCTACAATTGGGGTTAGAGACCACATACTAAATATATCATTTATCTAAGTCGTTGCATTTTAGGGTTAGGGTGTTTCAGGAACGTACATTGCTAGAAACGAAAGACAGTCAAGCTTTTGCTTTCCTGGTGATACCTACCTACATTTCTGATGATAAATTTGTGTTCTAAATTTATCGATCTAGCTATTAAATGTTTAGTTATCGTGTTCACAGACACACCGACAGACATAATTCCAAAATTGTGTTTTTTTTCAGACTAGAAACGTGGATATTCATGTCAAAATCTAGGTTCGAATTTTTTTGATTACAATACTTTCTCTTTGTATATTTTGTATACGAGAAAGACAAAAGGAATAACAAACTGAGAAAACCAAAATAGACAAAGTCAAAACAACAATTTTTAATTTTAAAAATTAAAAGAATCGGTAGAGGGACTTTTCCAAGTTTCCTCACATTCTAAATTTTACAAAAATTTGGACAACTTTCTATTAGGGAAACAGACATTAAATCAAAGTTTGTCTCTCTGTGAATCAGATTATCCCAAATGAAGTAAAAGTAAAAGTATTTTCAGAAACTTCAATAAAACCTTTGAACAAAAGACAACAGAAGAAAAGACAAAAAAAAATTTTCTGTCCCGGAAAAAATAATAAGAAATGTAAGACATAAAGCCCACTTATACACAAGTTACGAAAAGGGAGACGCCGGAGATGAACAAAACGTATCAAACAAGAACTAAATCAGTCACCAGGCTCATCTATTGAGAAAAAATTAAAATAATAACTAAAAGCTAGTGGGTCTGTTTTGCTTTTTCCTTAACTGTTTAATATTTATTTTTTCTTTGTATATTCGTATACGTTGAGAAAGTAATACTAGTAGTAAAGTGGTTTTGGGATCTTTTTATTCTGACTCATCTTCTGAATGAACTGCGCATGATTATTTCGTATTATAATACCAAAATCATCGTACATAACGGTAAAAAAAATGAGAACGAACAAATTTATATATTTCAGCTCGTGGTTGAAATAAAATGGTAAGATGCATTTTAATGCAACATTTCATTCCCATGCGTTTTATTAAAAAAAAAATTAAGTATCACGCTTTCATTTGGGGAATTACTGAACCGACAAATAGCAGTGACCCATTCACTTATTAAAATGAAATCATTTCCTAGCAATGAAACCAACTTCGAAATTTTGCATTCTTCTTCAGATATCCGCCACGAGAACATACGAATTCCCAACATGGGCGTCTATAAAAAGATGTGCTGCTACAATCAACAACATTCTAATTCAAACAATTCAAAGATATCCGTGTTACGATTTCAAAGCAGAGGATTTCCAATATACACATGAATGAATATTGGTATATGGTTTGACAATAAGAATTTGTTTATATCAAATTTTAGATCAATCCATCACCAAATTTTATTCAAAATTTTTTCTCGGTAAGTCTTCTCTATATGACGATACTAATCAAGAAAAATCACTCCATATTAAATTATAGGAAAAATTCGAAAACTGAAAATTCCGGGGTTAAATAATATTATTTCTGCCCTAGGATCCCCCACTCCTTTCGAAAAAGTTCAGACCTAGTTTCAAATAGAATTTACCGTTATCTTTATAACTTTATAATGTCTTAAAAAAAGGGACAAAAGAACTACTTTCTAGAATGCCGTTTTACTTCTAGTTTTACCAGAAACATCTATACTTACTTTTCTTTATGTTTCACTACTGAATGGTTTCAATCATGCGCAACTGAAATGTCCCGATACAAAACCTTCCTCCATTCTTGGAAGATTAGAAATGCATGGAATGACTAGAAAAGTGAGTCAAAACGATAAACGAAGAGAACCCCATTTAAAATACACAATTGTATTCCAGCATTCAAAGTGAACTTTCCAATGAACTATAAACGAATGGAGATAATATAGGTTGCTGTTTAGACCGATAGATAAAAATGAAACCGTATATTTTTGGAGGAAACTAAACTGTTTGTTGGTATGGTTTACAATTTAAACCAACAGATACTTTTCTGCAGTTTACCCGGATAAATGCGCTACATAGATACTGGTCCGGAATAACGAATTAAAAAAATTTTAGCAGCATGTTTCAGACATAGTTTCAGACAAGGAACTTTCTATAACAGTCAGCAACATTTTTGTACCATGTTTTGTCGAGTGAAAAAAAAGTGGCTGAAATGCTGCCAAAATATGATTTCTCATCTGACGGATGACTCCCTGAAATTGAAATTTGTAGGGGGGAGTTGGGGTAGATTGATACTGTCTGGGACATCGATACCGTCCATAATTTTACTGGAATGGTCAAAACCAGTACCATTTTTCTCATATATACAACTGTAACCCCGCAGCACATAGAGTATATTTTTGGCCATGTTTAATCAAAAGTTAATTTACAAATATGAATCAGACCGCTAATCTCCTCGTCAAGTGATTTTTATTCTAAGTATGGTGATTTCTTTAACTAGTTAAGTTTCCCACCAAATCTACTCCAAAGAGTAGGAAAAAACATTTATTTTTTCTGAAGTAGATTACGTTTTTGAGGTTTTTTTGGTACGCGTCTCCACTTGTTTTAAGAAGGATGGCTCTTGCGGGTCAGTTTGATGCAATTGACTCGGGAGACACGCGACCGCGTCTCTGTGTGTATCAATGTGCCTAAACCTCAGTTCACTACATGCTACGTTCACAGAAAATAACTAGAATTTATTTCAAAATGAACTGGTAGACATGTAACTGATCATAAATATGTAAAGGAAAAAAAATTAACTTTTATTTTTTCAAAAAAAAAATTGTGGTTTCACAGTGAAACCAATGAATGGCTGGCAACTATATTTGCTCCGAATAAGTTATCATCGAAATACAATTTAGAATTATGTATTTAATTTATGATCCTACATACGTAATTCAGGATATTCAAGATTCATAAATTCATCTTTCGAAGATTTAATTAAAAAATGGAATTTGGTAAGAACCCTCATTGTTTTGTTTCTCTTTAGAGATCGAATGCAATTTAGTTCTTTCAATTCGATATCTTTAATGAATACTAATAACGGTATTGAATTGGGTACATATAAGTTGGCATGTCTGTCTCTTAGCTATGAAAGAAAAATTACGCTTCCTTTCACCCTATGCACGAGTAAAAAAAAAATACTCAGTGTGTGGATTCACTGCAAGAATGAACATGAGGGGTTAACAGCAACTATTTTGCAACATCGCCTCAAGAAATAAAAAAAAAAAAAACGTAAAAGTAGTCTCTCTAAAGGAAACATGCAATTAAACTTGTTTAAACAGGTGAAAACGAGTTTGAATTTCATTGCAAAATTTTTTAAAAGTTGTAATTAGGAATTAATTTATACGAATATTTTTTTTTGAATTTATTAAAATTGTAGAGAAAGGAAGTTGTACTGCAACTTAATTTGTATAATCTAAAGATAATATATTTCTTTTTCAGATGGTGTGAAAAGTATTTTTGTGCTATGTCATTTTAGTGAAATAATGGGAAGGAACATGACGATAATTTCCTTAATTTTTAATTAATTAAAATGGCAATAAACGGCTTCGAGGTAAACTATTCCCTCAACAAAGTATTTTTACACACACATACATTCTTCTTTATTATTTATAGACATAAATTATTTTTCCTGAGGGCATTACTGTTCATTTTTCCTGTCTCATTAAAAATGTAGAGTTTGATTAAAATATATACTTTGTTAAACTTTTAAACCTTTACTAGAGATACAAAATTTATTGATAAAACAAATTTTGTTTTTTGACCTAGACCTATTAATTAATATTACAATATTGCCTCAAGCTTGTAAATTTAACCCTAGTTTGGGCAGATTAATACAAATCCATTTCAGGGGAAAAAGAGATGTGATAAGTATTTTTATTACGTCATTTATGACCTGAAACTCGAATGAAAGAATCTTATAGATTAATAAACGTATAAAAATACCTATTCATTCTAATTAATAGAGTTGGTAAAATCATTTTTTTAGCTTTCCAAAATAAATAAGTGTATCAATATCCTCATTGTATCCTCGTGTAATAAGTGTATCACATTCCCTAAGCCGTATTCACTGTCTTTTTTCTTAGGTAACACATGAAAACCACAGAACTTGTGACACTTGTTTCCTTGTCTCAAAGTCCAATATAAACAAAATGTAATAAAGAGTAACTGAAAGTTAAGTGGCAGCGAACAAAACCAGCTTAAAGACTATTCTTTTAAGAATAGAGGTTAGAAGTATATAAATACCTCAGAGGTAGTAGACGCAAGGTATCCAGGTTTCGGATACAACGGATCAAATAATTTCAGTATGAATCATACATGGTACATCCCCTGAAGCATTTGTGTGACTGTTCAATGTCATAGATGAAATTACCGGAGAAAGCTTATGAAACTCTGTAAATACCCATTGGACAAGTTTAAGGAATTTGCAGACAGAAATAGAGATTCACGTTTCAATGGAGAAAAAAATCATTGCCACATTTAACAGGCTTCTCAGATGGGTAATTAATCAATTAGCCGGAAAAACGGATAATATATTAAGACTTTGTGATGGTTAATCTAAAATCAAACTGGCTGACACATATAATACAACAAAAGAAATAAAATTGCCATGGCACTATGTCAAAAACTCTTCAGTATTGCAGGAAAAATTTTTGAAAATCAATAAAATTTTATAAGACGAAGTAGCAGGAAAAGAGTAAAACAACTTGCGGACACTTAACGCGGTGTCCAGCCTCAAAAGGCTACATTTCCATACAACGTTTATTCCTGCTCTATATAGTGGCACTTGTATAGACACAAACAACCAATGGTCTTCAATTGGTGATTGATCTTCAGCCTCCCACATGCAAATTCAGCAGGAAACAATGTATTTCCTAGTAGCTCGAGAAAGAATTGCATCAAACTTTTTTCAACAGAGAACAGAATACGAGGTCAAGAATAGTGGAATCCAAATTATCCCAAAAGTTTAATCATTAGCCAAATTTTCTTTTCAGAAGAACATAGACATTGGAAGCCAGTAATTTTTTAATGATGGAACATTAACAGATAATTGGAAGCTTATGCTCTTCCATGCCGAAAAATCAGGAAATTAATCCCAGTAATTGCTTTTTTCCAAGCCAAAATACTTTCATTAAAATAGCAATTAGTATCTTCTTTACTTCCAAAGCCCAATCCAAAATTTGGATAGATACTCTTTCAGGTGTGATGGTTATTCAAAATCCTCAATCACACCATTTCTTGAGTCAAACAAAATACAAAATACTGCTTATCAATAAACATATTGTGACAAAATCAGCAGTAAGGTTGTATGTAAATGCGGTCCAATAAGCAGGATTACAAAAGAAATAAAAGCTCTTTATTTTACAAATATTCTCAAAGCAAAATAGCATAGTATTAACACAGCACTAGGTAAAATTCACAGCCAGAGACTACCAATAAATCTCAACACAATGCTCAAAGGTTTCTTGTTAACTCACCAGCTTGCTTGCAGATTAATTCAACTAACTCTTCTTGGCTTGAGAGCTTGCCTTCCCTTACTTTTCAACAGGAGTGACTTCATTACGGAGAGTGTGTGAGTCTCTAGAAGTTCATGAAAACAGTGAAATAGCTTGAAATTTCGAGGTCCTTCTAGAGAATTCCACTTGTCGCCAAAGTCATAACTTTGATAACCAAGTAGCAAAATATAGTCGCCAAATTTGTCGCCAAGGTCATATCCTTCAAGTCATAAGTTTGTCGCCAAGATTAGCATCTCAGAGCAATTTATAGCTTTGTAACATTGCTCCCCTCTTCAAAGACTAGCATTCCCGGCGGCTTATTACACATAAAATTATGATCAATTGGCCTGTATGGAGGTATGGTTGACTTTCGGCGGCGTTGGAACCTCTGTACTCTGAACAACGCATCGTTCTTGACAACTGTATAAAGGAGGTCCTTCCCAGTTCTGTTGCAACTTGGGACTCAGAACTCTCCGTCGCTTCGGGTTATACATCCCAGACTGAATCTCCCTCCTTAAAATGGTGGTGGGTGCTCTGGAGTCATAACGAGTTTTCATTCGTTCGCTGGCCAGTTTAATTCAGCTCTGGCAAACACATGTACGCTGAAAACGTGCCTCCAAGTTTTTCATGTATTCATTCAGCGGAAGGCGTTTCTCAGTCGTCCAAAGAGAATATCGCAGGGGTAATCTTAGCGTTCGGCCAAACAGCATTTTCCGCTTCTGGAGTCCGGTCACCTCATGTTTCCGCACTCTGTGAGCCAAGGAGTATGCCAAATGTGTATCCCAATCTGTCTGGTTCCTCAGAAACAAATGAGAGACGAATGATTTAAAATGATTTGATTAAATCTCTCTACCATGCCATCCCGGACTCGGGATGTAACGCGGTCGTTCAGGTTTCAAATTTCCAAAAATATAAGCTTTGTAAAGGCAAGTTAAATTTCGTACCTTGATCCGAATGCAATATCATAGGCGCATAACATGAAATCCATCCATTTTAGTTCTTCAGCTACAGTCGAGGCTTCCTGATCTGGAATGGGGAATTGCTGAGCCACTTGGTAAAATAGTCCATTAATACTAGGACATATCGATTACCTTTTGTTGTTACTGGAAAAGGTCCTAGGATATCCAAACCATTCTTTCGAATGGTGCGCCCACGATATAGCGCTGCAAGCGACCTTTGGTCCTTGTTTTGGGTCCTTTTCCGGGCTCCTGAAGCGTGGCATTCTCTACACCAATTTTCAACTTCAGCACGAAGTCGATCCCAGTAGAATCGCTCTCGTGTTTTTACTTAAGTTTTCATGACTCCAAATGCCCTCCACTTGCTGTCATATGAGTCTCTCGCAGAACTTCTGGAATTCTACTCTTTGGGAGAATTGGTTGCCATCGACAGGAGTTTCATCATCCACTTTCCCACTTGCGGTAAGAACACCGTCCTTAAGATGTAGAGTCCCAAAGAGCCCAGTATCGTTTGGTTACTTGAGAGGACTCTCGGAGCGATTTCTTGCCAAGATGGTCCGTTCCGCCAATTTCTTCTCCAGAATTGGTTTAATAGCAGGATCTTCTAGCTGCGCCTTTTGGATCTCGCATGAAGACCAGGGATCTACAGTTGTCGTTGTTGTTACAACTTTCACGGAAATATCTCTCTCGGTGAACTTTTCTCGGCGCATTGGTGCACTGTTTGACTTTCTTTACAAGGTCTTCGGGAGGGAACTGCGTTTCCATTGAGGAGGTACCTTTACGATGCTGGATTCGAGAATCCTTACTCCCTGCGGTCTTTGGATCCAGCGAGCTATCTGTCCCTCAGGTTCCTTAAAATTCAAAAGCCATCTTAAGGAAACGTGATCAGTTCAAATTTCCGTCCATAGAGGTAGTGATGGAAA
>BGPR01022532.1:0-25257 GCA_013235015.1 Araneus ventricosus | reverse complement strand
GTAACAGTAATAATCTAATTTTAAAAATTTTAGGACTTAATTCAAATAAAAAACTGTAACTCGGCTTAAAATGAAAATATATATATGTATAAGTTTAATTTCCTTACAATTTCAAGTTTAAGCTTACAAAAATCAAGTTTAATTTTCTTTTGCCAAATTTAACTTTTTTTTTCAAATTTAATTTTTTTTAAATTAAATTATTTGTGCAAGTTACAAGAGAT
Organism: Araneus ventricosus; assembly: GCA_013235015.1. Taxonomy (NCBI): domain Eukaryota; kingdom Metazoa; phylum Arthropoda; class Arachnida; order Araneae; family Araneidae; genus Araneus; species Araneus ventricosus. The sequence goes on along the minus strand of BGPR01022532.1, from coordinate 25,036 downwards.
TTTCGGAAATAAAATGATTTTAATGTCTTACGTAAGCTTCACTCATACTCCCCCTCCCTCCCCCCTTGTCAGCAAAAATAAGCAAATCGCAAACCCGCCCTTGGATTCTTACGTAATATTTGAACGGCCCCATAACGAGGTTTTAGGTTAAGCCATGAGCGTCTATTACTATTATGTATGCAATTCTGAAGTGTTCCTAGTCTAAAATGAATTCAACTCTCTTTATAGGCTACACTTGCGGTTTTTATTAGCCCCTTGCCATACGATTTTATTTAACCACTTAATTAGATGCCACCACCCCATGTGGTATATTTTTTATTATTTCAATCTATTTGAGATGGTAAAGGATAAACGAGACATTTATTAAGTATGTCCAGGTGATTTTCTTTATTTAAAATTAATTATTACGTTTACTGAAATATGGGTTTAAATAACAAAAATTCTGTAATTCGATACACGTGTCAGCGACGTCATTGTATGTTAAAGAGCTCTTTAACATGTGCGTCTCTTTACACTCGCTAACACGTGTCTCTGTTTCTACTCCCGAAAATCCAATAATTCTAATCCAATGATTCACAAACACGTGATCGACTACAATCTGACCTCGGAGAAAGAAATATTAATGTACGGGACCAACCTTTTGAAAGAAACATGGAATAGTAACGCCATCTGATAGAAAACATTTGTTCAAAAAGCCCAACGCATATATGCGGCACTCCCCCCCCCCCCCACCGAGTCAATTTCGCCGTAACGCACGGACGCGGCGCTCGGCCCTGAGGAGAGTCTAGAGCAATCGCACATATGCGGCGCTCGTCCCGAAGGGGTTAAAGTTAACCCTCCTTCGGGCGCAATATTTGAACCAACGAGTTCAGACGCAATGCGCCTGACAGACACAGGGAAAGGTAATTAATATCGTTAAACGAATATCGTAATTAATATTGTTAATACCCATTAGTTTTAATTTTAGCATTCTAAAATGTCACTGTCCTTCTTGGGTACTGCACGTCCATACCAACAGCTCATAAAGAGTCACAATGACCCTAAGCACGGAAACGTGTTGGTGGTATTATGTCCTTCTTCGGGAAGGCTTAAAATTAAAAAGTAGGGATATCCTCGCAAAAAGTCTCGCCTTCGTGATTATTTCCGCGCAGTACAGTACGAGTTTTTTGGATTTGCGATTTCAGAGGCATTTCGGATGAGTTTCAGTTAACCCGAGTTCGGTTAACAAGGGTTTTACTGTAATTGTTTTTATGAGTGGGGGAAGGGGCATGCCAGAACTTTGTCTCGAAGTCCGGCTTGATCCTGACCATTGCGCATCTCGCAGGAGAAGAAAGACGCGACGTCAAAGTGCTGCTTCAGATAACAGTAATAATTAACAAAATTTAACAGAAATTAACTATAAATTAATTAGTCAAATTTTGCGGTTGGACAGAATTCAGGCCACAAAGGGTATCCTTTTGATTTATAATCTTACCCTTGACAGAAAATTTTGTCCATTTTGGCGAGTGGTCTTCGAAAAAGTTCGTCATTCGAGTTCTTAATCATTCCTTCCATTTTGAATAATCTCTTTTACATTCTAAATTCTATTTTATGTGTTTTAAATATCAATTGTTGTAATTTTTTGTTGATGCAATCACTTGATGCTGTTGCATTGAGCACGCAAAAAGGTGTATTGTTATCGTTTTTTGTTTAAATCTTCTATTTCTCATTTATACCTTTTCATTTTTTGACCTTTTAATTTATATTTCTATTATCTGTTTCAGATAACATGCAGCCAGATGCAAGATGACATGTGCAAATACACTTATGTGACGTCAGGTGAAGTGTCTCCATTAAGAGTTCGCTATTAAGAAATGGTTCAAGGCGTGCAAGTTCTGACGTGATTACAGAATAAATAATTCAATTAATAGTCTGTTAAAGTGACAAATGAGCATAATCACTAAATTAGAAGTTGCTATTTTCTTTCGTAAACAATGAGAAAAAAATTCATCGAACAAGTTAAGACTATTTCTTATTAATACTTTCTGCAAATAAAAGAACCATGGAAGAATATGGTAAAAGATTTGCCGTTTAAATTACGGTGTCATTTGATTTTTCACTTCTATAAAAAAGAACATTTTAACACACTGTCAGTTTTGTTAGTTTGTCAGTTAACTGGACTGTTCAGTTTTCTTTATAATCAAACACTCTGACATGACACACACTGTTTAAAAAAAATGAGCCTCAGTTTTGATTTAAACTAACGATTTCACAGAATATTTGACATGTTCATAGTTTCCATATGCTTTTTATATCGAATTATAACGTCTTTAAATGAATTAATTTTAATTTATAAATGCAATAATTCAATGCACGTGTGACGCACTGGCAAATCAGTTAAGTGGTTAACAATTACCAAAGGCAAATTTAGAAGATGACGTGAATTTTAAGTTGAATAAGGAGTTAATGATGCGTTTTTGGAGTTTAATGCAACGTCCTAACTTTCGACACTCCATTGCTAAAAACAAAATAATTATCAAAACTTCTATTGTATTTAAAAAGAAGTGTAATGAATAAATCATGCTAAATAAATAGTTAAAATTCAACATTTTTTTCTCCCTTGAACAAAATACAGGTATTTTCGCAAAACATTATTGAAAAAGAAGTCTAAAGCGGCATTTTTAAAAAAATTAATGGATTTAATTCATGCTCAGGTAATAAAAAAAAATTCCTTAGCCAATTTAATTTTGGAATCCACTGCACATCTTGCAGAAGGAAAAGTATAAGACAACTGCTAAGGTTAGATGACATGCGTAGTTACTTTTGTCATGCGACTCCAAGAAACTATCACATTAAAACTAGATCGCAATGGATTGAAGTCGATTAGATTTGGAACAGCACACTACACAACAGATACAATTTGCACCCGAAATTGTATTATTGAACCCTACTATTGAGCAATTCGAAATCCATAAAATAGTAGTTCGTTCCCAGATCGTTCGGTTGCGCCCAATTAACCAAATATCAAATAATGATTTCAAACAAAAAAGTTTTAAAAAAAACGCCAAGAGAGTTCTTTCCACAGTTCCTGTTGCTTTTAGGCATGTGCAACGCATTAAGCGGACAAAGAAGAAAAAAAAGAGGGTGTCACTACCTTTTTCTTAAATGAATCTTAACATCTTAATTCCTCTCGCATCCGTCTCTTTTCTGGCAGTCCTTTTAAACAAACTGCGACGCGCCTGTGTTGGGGCCGGTTTTCGCCATTTACACTGTATAGAGTATGCTGTCGAAATTATATTTAAGTCGGTAATTACAGCATTATCAAGAATTATAAAAGAGGAATTCATTTCCAACTCATGATATCTTCACAACTGAAAAAAGGTTTTTAACACCATGCACGTATAATGAATTTAAATAAGCAAGTTCTAAAATTCATTAAAATAACCCTTCTTTTTACTTTCTCGTATACGAAGTATACAAAGAGATAGTATTGTAATCTTCAAAAAATTCGATCGCCACGTTTTAGACCGCCCCGAGTCCGAAAAACAAAAATTTTGGAATTATATCCGTCTGTGTTTCTGTGAACACGATAACTCGAAAACTATTAGAGCTACGGGGATGAAATTTATGTGATCTTGACACATCATTTGTAGGTTTCTATCAAATTTTGGACAAAATCCGTCAACGGGAAATCTGTCTGTCTACTTTCATGTGAACACTATAACTCAAACTTGAATAGCTAGATGTAAACAGTTTTCTCATCATGAATGTAGGTCCGTATAAAATTTGGGGCCAAATCCGTCAAAGGGTTGACTGCCTGTCGATCTGTATAATCGCAAACTTGTGAACACCATAACTCTTTAAGATAATGACTTAGATATATGAAATTTGGTATGTGGCCTTCTAACCTTAATTGTAGATTTGTGTCCAATTTTCGTTTCAGTCTGTTAAAAAAAAAAGTGTTCTGCATATTTCGTTCAAAATGCACATTGCGACTGTGTGTTGGGCGAGCGTTTCGCTTATTTTACTCAAGGTAGTTTGGTTGGCTTTTGACCTTGGCGATCTACGAAGCAAATTGTAGCGAGCGGCAAGCACGCACTTCGGAAATTATGGCAACCCCCTAAAAACGAAACTTCGTTCTAACATTCTCCAGATGGACGCCTGTGATTAATCAGAGGTATAGTGAAATATTATGTGAAATCGTATGTAATTTCGTACTCAACAACGTTAAATAATGTTGTGGTACCTCAGAGCGTAAAAATTGCGAACATACGCAATTTTTTTTTTTTTTTGCAAAATATTAAAATTTGGAGAATTCATAAATTTTAAGTTTCATTGTAAATCACCATTCATAATTTTTTTCTCAAAATAACCAGGCCTTGGGGTAAATACCCCAAACAATTAATATACTTGTTTTAAAAATGTGATACAAAGATATCCAGACAATTAATATATTTGTTTTAAAAATGTGATACAAAGATATCCAGACAATTAATATATTTGTTTTAAAAATGTGATACAAAGATCCCGATACAAGCAGAGAAAATCGTCGAATTAAATGCTGCTGCTGCAGCGAAACAATCTAATTATATACAATATATTCGTATTATGATTCTCTCACTGTAGTTTATATTCTAGGGCAGTTGGTTCCCAACCTATTTGGTTGTGCGGACCACCTGTTAGGTAAAAAAAATGTCGAGGACCACTAACTAAATATACAAAGAAACACAAACACACATAATACATATTTTATATATATATTATATGCACATATATGCCAGTAATTATTAAAACTTACTGCAAAAGGATAAAAATATATTGTTTATAAAGCAAAAAAAAATTATTGTTATTACTTAGCTGTCACAATGTAGGAAATCTCAAAATCAAGCGGTCAAGATTCAAAAAATAAAAATAAAAAATAAAAAATGGGATTTTTTTGACATTAATTTGCCCCACGAGAGAGAAAATATCTGGATTTAAACTCAACAGTTTCGACCACAAGTCATTTTCTATATTCAGTTTGTTTCTGTACTTATGCCTCAAAAAAAGTTTAGAAAGCACGTTCACACACATAAGTGGTCGAGATCAAATGTCTGAATGCAAGTTCGGCAATTGCTGGATACTGTTACCGAACATTTATAACGAACGCCACGAATGATGTTCTAAAAAACGACTTTAGAGTCTGGTCACATAATAGTTCAATTAACGAGTCTTCATTAGATGGTTTGACTAACGTTCGGCGACCCACGAATACGCTATCTGAGGCCCACTAATACGCTAGCTGCGACCCACTAATACGCTAGCTGCGACCCATAGGTTGGAACCGCTGTTCTAGGGCATTCTCGATCATTCTAGTTCATCTTCTCAAATTTTCTCTCAACAAATATCAAGCTCAGTTCCCTTCCGTATGAGATATATAGTTAACACGTTCGCGGAAGTGAATGCTTTAGCATTCATTTTCCTTATGTTCCCAAATGGTATGAATGCTATAACCATTCAAATTTATAAGCCACGCTATCATACATTCAATTCTATATAACCTTATTTAATTTAAATTATTATGCACTTTGCAGTAATGGCTAACTCGTTCACTGAGTTTTTTTTTTTTTTTTTTTGTACTGCCCGAGAACATGTTAAAAAGATTTCGACAACTCATTGTGGCAATATTATAGGCATAACGAAAAAAAAAAAGCATCTGTACCGTCTAATTAGATTATCTCCTTCTGTTTAGGGAATGCGGTGTCGTATTTATTCAACTAAGCGCCAACAGAATACTCGAGATGTTAATGGTTTTCTGTATCGAATGATAACGTCTATGAATGACTTAATTTTAGATAAGAGTAAAAATGCAATAATTCGATGCACGAGCTGAGATCGGGATACACTGGTGATGGGTTAAGAACCTGCATTTATGTTAATTATGTATCGGGATACACTGGTGATGGGTTAAGAACCTGCATTTATGTTAATTATGTTACACATACATAAATATTAGGATGAAATATTTCTTGCTAGACCTCGATAAGTTCCAGGTTACCATAACTTTATTTTGCGTTTTAATTATCGTATTTTAAATCAAAAATAGCATGCAATGCAAAATAAACGTATGTAAATGGAAATACCATGAACATCAAAAATTAATTCGATGGGAAAGACAATTAGATAGCATTAATTTGTAAATTAGAGGTCACTAACAGTATTACATTACCCTTCGCCCATGAAGAAAATTCAGACGCACCCTGCATTTCAAATAAGAACACCACTTGTTACAGAGTAAAAAAGAGAGGTAATCGATACAAACTTTCCATTCTCGCGTGGTATATGATGCAACTAAATGATGCGCACACAGAGGGAAAGGAAGTACTTTCCCAAAAGCAGAAAAATCGATCGATTGCGTTTCTGAAGCTGTTGCCCACAGACACGTCTAATGGCCCTGCCGTGCGATTCTAGAAGACATTCGAGATCACGAAATAATCTCTAATTTTTGAACACACGCAAGTTATCAGTGTTTAAATGAAAAAATTAACTTTAACGAGTAGCTTAATATAAGTAGCTCGGATAATTAGAGTTCTGTACCCTAAGTACAGAACTCTAATTATCCGAGCGGCCAAAATTGTGGTTTCTTTTTCATGTAAAACTTGCAGTATTTACAGTTTTCTGAACCTTATGTTTGTGTTTGTTAAACTTAATTTCGTGAATTGAAGGGGTTTTTTTTTTTTTTTTTTTACGTAGACTTACGTTTCTCCATAGAGGTCTAATGGTGTGTCGGGGAAAGGAAAAAATTATGACGCTTTATCCTGCTATTTTTAAACGCTTGTAGCTCCGCAACCAAATAACATAGAGAGATGGTTTTAGTTTCCATTAACAGAGAAAGGTGGACATTGAAGATTGAAAATAATTTTAGAATTTGGAATTATGGTTTAGTCACAGTCGAGTTGCAAAGTTGGTGAAAATCACGAAGTATTTTGATGACGTCACAGCGACCGCACGCATCGGTTGTGAGCGGTATATTAACTGGATTTTAACAGATTAATAATTAATTCATTCAGATTAATTCATTTAAAAAAGAAAGGTCATAGAGCATAAGTCAAAGTCACAGAGCTACTTCAGACACAGAAAGTAACAGTTGAGTAATCGATAAATTAACTCTTATTTATTAACAATTGTTGATTTAATTGAGCTGTCCTTTCCATCGATTTAATTGAGTTGGTTTTAGTTTCATTTAACAGAAAAAGGTCATAGAGCATAGGTCAAAGTCACATAGAGCCACTTGAGTCACATAGAACTTTAGTCACAGCCGAGTAAGGCAAGTTTACGCCCCTCAATCCCAACGGCCGTTTCCCGTCGTTTTTTTTTTTTTATTTATTTATTATTATTATTATTTTCTATGTCTGGCGGTTTTTTTGCCTGAATTGCGGCATATACGAATCGCTACGATCCAAACGCTTTATTCGGATAATTGGAATTCTACCGTAACAACTTTATATTCAATTCGGTGGAAAAATCGATTACTTGAGATATTTTAAGTGCGTAACAGTAAAGTGTATAAAATGCCTGCTATTCATCATGTCCGATGATATTAGAAGTAATAAATGTGTCGCAAAAAAAAAAAAAAACCCTGTATCATCCGAATTTTAACTACTAGTCTTATCGAGATTTCGAGGCAAAAAACTTTAAAAGATAAAAAGAATATTAACGAAGTTAGTAGGAGATAAAGGAGAAAAAAGTTAAAAATTGTTCATTATATGCAACTTTGTCAAGGAAATGCTTCCATAGAAATTTTTGTTAAATGATGCTACATTTAAAATGCATCTATTTACAAGACATTTACGATAAGTCAGTGACAACTCAAGTTAACAGTACTAAGCAAGCTCAAACCCTAAAAAAGTTTTTTAAAAACCCTACTAACATTTATTTTTTAAATTTATTTCCCCTCGCATTTAATTTTTTGCAGTATATTCCTACAATTTCCGACTTAACACACAAAACTATTTAAAGAGAAGCCGAAACTATCAGTATTTAAAGAAATGCATACAAATATGAAATGCACCATCATAAAGTGTAATAAAACGTACATGAAAAGAAATTATTGAATATATTCTAAAAAGTTGTATTTTTCACAGAAAAAATTTACCATTTAACTAAATTCGAATATAAAAAAAAATAAAATATTAAATTTCGAGAAGAATTTTTTCTCAACCACCATATATAAAATATTTTTTTATGGATCAAAAATTAAGAAGAAAATTAACAAATAACATGACTGCAGATCTACACTAAAAATATTGATTGAATGTGACATGTTTTCTTTAAAACTCGGGGGGGGCGAAGCAAAGCATGAAAAATATACAAAACACATAAAATGATGTTTATAATAACAAAGTTCTTGAACATGTTATTTGAAGTTCTATGTCAAGTAAACTCCCAAACATTATCATCACAAATGTTTTCCAGTGATAATCAGTGAACAGAATGAATCTTAATAATCTTTGAAGGAGCCATCAGTACACAGTGTCAATGTTAACACCCCCAAAAAAATTACACCTTAGGTAAGAAATTTAAAACCCTTTATTTTAACCCTTAAAAGGACGATTTTTAAAATTAATTTTAAAATGTTTTTTGACTTTCATTTCTTCAATAAAACATGGGAAAAATACTTTTAAAAATCCTATTTTGTTTTAAGTATTGTTTATAGCTAAAAAAAAAATTTGTTACCAACTGACAATACTGGGCTTTATTTCAGAAAAAAAAAATTCCCTTGGAAAAAAATTCTATAATGTCAAACACAGATGAATTTCAATAAATAATAATACGGATAATGAATTTCCTTCAAACACTGGAGAATAAAATATGGTATTCTCAAGGATACAAACAAAACTAAAAAGATGCAGTCCCAAGTGAAAAACATCAATAAATTTAAAAAATTTTTTACAGGATTCAGGCCGCCATCTATATGTTGTAAACTCATTTAATAAAAATTATGTATCCTATTGGCAACAACAAGCAATAGAGCTTCAGTCTTATTATCAAGATTTTAGAAGACAAAATTGGGTATGTTGCTTGAAGTCAACACTGGGCTTTTAAGGGTTAAGAAATGCCTTTATCACAAAAAAGACACTGCTAAAGTAAACCTAATGGCACATAAAATAAAAAGTTATTTTATAAAAATATTTAGGATATGTTAAAGTTTGAAAAGATGACACAAAAATTAACAAAAGTTTGGTTAGTTCTCAGCAAATGCAACTGGCATCAGAATTCATAGATGTTTTACAACAATAACAAAGATATTATTGTAAAATTGAATTAAGGAATTCATATTTCTCATTACCTCGGGTCCAATTCTGTCTCATCAATGCCATTGGTTTCACTAAATCGCCTAAGAAATGAACGAAAAGCAGGTGGAATACCAGGATCCTCCGAAACATTTTGTTCATGTTCTCTTTTATTCTCAGGATCATTATCTTCAACACTTTGTGTAGGGATATCACTTTGGATTTCTGTTACTGAATTTTGAGAGTCCAAGGTCTTGTTCACACATTCCACTAACGTTGACACCTTTACATACTGATTGTTACCCAACTCCATTTCATGTACCGATTTTAGACTGTCCAACCTCTCAACTGCCTTTTTGGCTTCCATGTTGCCAAAAGTAAGAAGTAATTATTTAAATCAGAGCAAGTTCAATTTTTTAACACTGACATAATATTTCAAATATAGTACAAACAAACAAATAGGGCACACATGGTTAAGCTAAGATAATTGGTTCATAATTGGAGCTCCAAAGAACGCCTCTCGCAAGCACAACTAAATCACAAGTTGGCAATCAATTTTGATAACCACAAGAGAAGAGATATCAAAATGTAGGAGTGATAACACAGTACATATCAGGCAATCCGTTACAGAACTTAACTGTAACTAAGGAAACAGATAAGCCTGATAAGAATAATAAGGAAAAAATATAAATGTTTACTTTTTCTTTCTGCATTAAAATACCTGCTAAATTTTTAATATTTCTTTTTTTGAATTAAGTTTCACTTTTTCTTTCATTTCATTTCACATATACATTTTTACTCATAGGTGATTGAAAATTTATAAAATTTAAACTAAATAATACAAATAGCATCATTCAAATTGCAGTTAATAATGATAATTTTATTATTTTTAGTAATCTGACCATTCTTATGAGCATACAAGTTTCGGCCTTCACAGTTTTGAAGGACAGCTTAATTAAAATTTGAAATACAACTTTTATTTAATAACTCCATAAATCTTGGGGCTACTTTGATCATCAAAATTAAGTTCAATGTAAAAAATAATTTGTTAATTAATCTACTTTAGGTAAGTCTATCTGTTTGATGATAATCAGTTGCTCAGTAAAAATTTTAATTTAATTTTTTTTTTTTTTTTTTAAAGTATGCTACATATACAGAGTACAATTTATTGATTTAGAGAACAATGGAGGAATTCCTTTGCTTTCAAACTGTTAATAAACTATGAACATTCAAGTTTCATAACTCTTTTTCTTTTTCTTTTTAAAGTTCATTCCAAATCAATAAAATATACCATAATGCATAGCTAATATGCTGCTGCTAAGTTCAATGAAATGCACACTAATTATGAAAAAAGCTTTATGCTAAATAATTAAAGAGCTTGAAATTACTCAACTTAAAACTTAAAAACTACTATGTTTTCTCTACTCACAGAATGTCTATAAGACCTTAGCCTATAACCTATAAGGCTTATAGACTTATAAGCCTTTAAGACCGGGCGCATTTTTGTAACCTATGGATTGAATGCCGACTATACCTCAAAAATGGACGGTATCTACCATCTGATAAAAAAAATAGAACTGCCGAGATTCTAGAAACAAGAAAAATCGTTCCTGCTGACATTTACAGCATACAATTAACCAGGAAGCAGAAACATAGGCTAATGTCCAATCCACACAACTGTAGGACTGGGGCTTAAAGGGTTAAAACAGAGTGATTGATTATCAAGTCTTTTTATACATCTTGGTTTTAACTTTGCTAACTACATTCTCTCAACAAATAATCTTGGAGGATGCTGACAACAGAAGACAGCAGTTATTTCTGCTCTTTTAGAATGGAATGAGGTAAGAGCAAGTGCCAAAGATTTCACCTGTAAATTTATAAAACCAAGTCCCAATAGACTGGTTACCAAGAATCCAATGGAAAAACTTTAAGTATACTGGCAGTGTAAAAGATGATGAACATTCTGAGAGGCCATTTGTAATACCAAAGATCATACAAAATGTACATGATATAATCGTGTGAAGCTCATCCATTTCCCCAAGGAGAGCAAATAGGGAGTTTGGTATTTCACAGTTTACAGTCTGGAGAAGTCTATGCTATAAGCAGAAAAAAGTATTACTAATTAGTCTATGCTTCATAGTCCTCAGCTTATAGTCATCTAGATTGACAATAAGCTGGAAGCTGAGGACTACGAAGATCAGCCAGATATAAACACACTGTAGAAAAGGCTACTTTGTGGCTGTGGAAAATAATAAGCACATTGCTCAATGACGAATCTAAATTTCATATCTGAGCAAGTCAAGGTCATTCCGCAATGTTCCACAGTACTGAACTATTAAAAAAACAAATCACAGCCACAGAGTCTAAAATTACACCAAGTATGTTGGAGAGTGTTTCGTTCAAACTTGGAATACTGGAGAATATGCCTAGAAATGCAAGGTAGACACACTGAAATGTGCTGAATTTGTGAGAGGAAATGTATAGCAGCTTAATAATCATCCTATATATATAATCTTCGATATAACGGAGTTATAGGCTAAGCTTCAGAATAATAAAAAAAAAATGAAGATGGGAAAACTCTGAGGTAAAAAAAGAAGTCTGAAGGTGAATGTCATACAGTAAAAGCTTAACTAACCGGCATGCCCGGGAAACGCCGATTTCCGGATACCTGAAAAGTCCAGATAGTTGAATGTGACGGGGAAAAAGGGGGGGGGGTAGATTGCGACCTTTATTTTTTTAGATTTTTTTCGGCCAAATAATTTGTTTTTGTCATTTTAAAATGCGCATTAAATATAATTTTTAAGAATATTTCTGTCTCTTCCATAACATTTTATTTAGAAAACATATTATGAAGATTTTAATTTACATTGATGATAAAAAAAAAGTATGATCTGTAACCGAATTTTTACCGTAAATATATAGATTTAAAAATAGTCGACGAAACTGAAAAATATTCTACTCAGCAAGCATAATAAAACTCTTTTAAATTATCATAAAGAATTTCCAGATTGAATATCAAAACTAATTATTTTTTTAAAAAATCGCAAGGGATATTGCGCAATACGCGCTCCTCCAATTCTCCCGCACGCGATATTACGTAATTGGACTCGGCATCTGCCGGTATTCGAAGAGTAAATAAATAAAAGAAAAGAGACTTACCAATCCGGAGTAACACCCCATGAGGGCTTTTTTTTTACCGATTCTGTCCCTTTACCTTTTTTGATTGTCGATTTCATTTTCAGATTTTGTTTTTCGGCGAAAGATGAGGACCTCTTATTCTTTGGTTCTCACTTTTACTTTTGTACCCCCCATAAAACAAGTCTGTATATGTCGCAGTATTGTATATTGCTTTTTTTCCCCTTCTACACCCCTCCGTGTGGAGCGGACGTTGCATTCCAGAAATAAATTGTCCGCGTGAATGGAACGGCGCGAGCGTGCTAAATTTTGGCGCCTGGATGTAAAATTTTCAGAAAAACTCATTTTCTAATTTTTCCAGTTAGTTGAGCTTTTCGGATACTTGAATGCCGGATAATCGAGAATTTACTGTACCTTTATTTCAGGCACAATCAATGGGGGAAAAAAATGATACCAAGACAAAAGCTTGTATACCTAATGTGACCATACGTCCCATTTTCAAGTAGCCTGTCCCACTGTCCTAAGCACAGCTTCGGAATGCCAAAATGTCCCATTTTCAGAAAGATAGCAACCCACGATAATAATTTCAAAAAAGGCAAGAAAAATTTGGTATGTCGTGTTGGAGCATGCGCTATAAGTCTCACACCTATGCAAGCAGGTCAGAAGCCTGCTAGCTCGCACTAATTTCTAACTACATTACACTGCAAAAAGTGACAGAATGAAACACTGGGAATGTTTCAACCAAAAGTCGTTGGGTAGAATCGTTCGAATACTATCATCACATCGATGACTTGAATCATATGAACATTTGTATAATTTTTTAATATATTCTATGCTTGCCTTGGACCCGTAGAAAGGGTCTTTTCTCTTATGAATAAGTTTTGGACGAGCAAAAAAACACAGTTCCAAGTTGCAATTCTTAAAGCAATGTTAATTTCCAAAGTAAATTTAAAGAAATCTTGTCAAAAATTCCTTCCTATTTTTAAATTATTACCAAATATACTGAATCAAAATTTTTTTGTTCAGAAAAATACAAGATCATTTAATTTTTTTATTTTCACAAATTCATCCTGTTCTTTCCATTAATAAATATAAACTGAAGAAATATATGTTTTCTTGAATACAAAACTATTATCTACAAATAATACAATGTCGCATTTTGAGGGCAAAAAAATAAATGGTCATGTTATGTATATCATTCAAAATTCTATCATGTTTAGAAGTAGTAAATAATATTTTAGCATTAGTTTTAATATCAGTCCATCCTTGGAAAATATCAGTTTTCTAGTCACAAACCTGACCAATCCATCCATTGAAAACAAACTAACTAAGGTAAGTGCTCCAGTAGTGGGCCACTTGAATTTTTAAGTTGAAAAACAAGAAATTCCAATATTCCAATGAAATAAGAGATATGCCTCTGGTAGGCTGAACTCCTTATCAACTAAATACCAAAGGCACAGCTTTTATTTCCTGTTTAGTTAGGAGCTAGAAGGTTTGTAGCTGAAGTTGGTCTCTGAGAGAAGCATTTTTAGCTTATTCTTAGTGATTTCCTTAAGAGGTAACTCTTCATTCAACTATTTTTTAACATACATTCTATTTGTTTTTAAAATGAATTGTTATTGATATTATTTGATTATATAATGAATGTATTATAAACTATCTTTAAATTAAATAATATTGATAATTTATGGATAGTGAAGGGTGGCCCACTTTTGGATCAATGTTTTACTAAATGCTCCAGTAGTGGGCCTAGAGAGGCCAGTACTGGAGCACATGTTTTCTCTCAAATAGACTGTTTTGTGATGTTTAATAAGAAGGTTATATCATGTAAAGTCTTTATTTAATTAGATTAGCTTTATTTTTATCAGAACCAGTAGTAGGCCACATGGCCCACTTCTGATACACTAATGGCCCACTACTGGAACATTCTGACCAATTACTTAAATAATAAATATTTTATTGTACTGTTGAGGAAAAGACTGATATGCAAGAATTAGTTGGGCTCTGTAACAAGGCAGACAATAATAACTATCGCATTGCTGGACCATCGAAAAATATTCCATCACCATTTAAAAGGTCTCTTTTCTGGTTGCAGAGGGAAGATGATGACAAAAATTTATTCAACATAAAATATCAAGATTCGATATCCATAATGTCCCAAACAGAACTTAAAACAAAAGATCGATAATTAGCATATACCTTTAATAAAAAAATTGGCTGTTAGAGAAAAAATGTAAATCTCATGCGACTAGAATCTATAAATAAAAGATTTCACCTATATCAAGCCATTTTTATTGCATTTTTTATAGTGTATAATGTTAATATATTGTTATTATTACTATATATAATGCTTTTATTCTTTTTTCTTTGGCACAATTGACAAATCTGGGTGGCCCACTTTTGGTATGTCCACTACTGGTACATCAAAAGTTTGCTATGCCCACTTCTGGTGCATAGGAATGATCTAAGTTTTTAATTTTTTAAAAATTATATTACAATTATTTTGATATTTCAGGTGATTATTATTTTAGATAAAAGTTTGAACAACCATAAAAAAAATAGAGATTAGCGAAACTTCTCAAAAGTTTAGATGATAATTGAGGAAATACCCTTAAGTGGCCCACTACTGGAGCATTTACCTTATACGCGGACAGGTTACTTTTATGCAACACTCAAATCAGATTGACGTACTTTATGCTCCATCCCCTTTTTTCATAACTCTATGCTCATTTAATTATACATAACTTTATTTTCTAAGGCACAATGATATTAGAGGTTAAATGGATGGATGATACACACATCTGTCTGATGGACGATACCAGAATCTGACTCGATGTCCTCTTCGTGAACTAGATTATCCTCCATATCAATATCAGAAACAGTTTTGGGGTCACAGTATTCAGTCACTTCTCCACTCAGATCCAATGCATCAAATACACCCTCAGCTAGTCTTTCCTTGCTCAATTCTTCCAAAATAGCTAAATATTGCTTTAGATTAATAATTTTCTGCCTTTCATGATAGTAAAGCAGGCTTATGGAGAGCGTTTCATGCACTTGCGTATACAATCAGACCAACTGATGGCTTCAAAGTCAGTGGGAGCTATCGAAGCAAGAAGGAGCTATCAAAGCAAGAAGTAGATATGTTAATAAGTGGCTACAAGGGTGGCGAGTTTTCCACCTTCACTAGTATTCATTTGGCTTATCAGTACATACTCAAAGGTGCACAATATATGCTGTTCATGCCTGCAAAGGGTTAAATTCAGTCATGGATTTTAACAAAGCTCTTAATGAAATAAAAACTTTAGTTGGTATTATGGCTTTCATGTTTTCAGCTGACTGCATAACTTTAAATAATTCATTTGGTTAGAATGAAGCTACAAAAATAATGCATACCTATTCTGAAAAAATAAGAAGGATCAAGATGAATATGGACATATCATTATTACCTTGTGGCAATGCTATCCATTAATAAATTTTTCAGTATTCTCATTTTAAATCACCTTGAATTATAATAAATTTCAAAATTTTTATCAATTATGAACAAAAAATGCAGCACAATGCACAGCAAGTAATTTTACTAGAGAAAAATATACTTCAATATATAAATTTAACATAACAGCAAATTATTAACTAGGAAAAGTATTAAGGCAGCACAATCAATAAAAACAACATTTTATGCATGAAAATTGTATCAGCATAATTACACCAATCCAGTGGAATACATATTTATACAAATATACATTGCTTGAAAATTAGGTTAAAATTACCCACCTTAACTTTTATTTTATCAATAAAGATCTTTAAAAAATTTTTAGTTATTCTTACACATTAATTTTTAAAAGAAAGCTAAAATGAAATTGTCAAATGTTTTTAAAATCTTTCTGTAGCAATTATAAAAATTCTAAGAATCCCAAGATATCATCTACAATGAGCACAAAAATGCCCAATGGCAAGCCTTTAAATAACGTAAAATTAGAATTTTTAAAACTTTACTCTTGATCAAAATGTCTTCCTAATTGATTAATTAATTCTCCACATTTTGAAATTAGCCTTATATTTGATAAAAATCATGTGAATCCCTGCTGTTTTTGCAATCATTCACATAATTTTATATACAAAAATGAATACTAATTATTAGGTGCTAACTTTACAATTTTCATAACAAAGATTTCTTAATTCCAGCAGATACATTACGAAGCAGGTACTTTCATCAGTTGTAAAACAGAACTGGCAGCAGGCTATAAGTGTTAGATTTTGTCTACACAGTGCCTTGGTTGCCCACCTATGCATTATGTATATATATATATATAAATAACGTATCCGTGGTTGTAGTCGTTGAAAATAAACACAGGCCGAGTAATTAACTAATTTCGTTTTATTATCGATAGAGTGGTGGATATACGGCCATCTCTGTTTAGGCTACAAGCGAAGGTGCACAGAAAAATCCTTGTATTCTCTTGGATAAGGGAATAACATATGGACACGTGATCAAAGTGCAGGGAATATTGGGTATTTTTAACAAGTTACATTAGGCGTTTCAGGGGAAAAAGTCTGGTGCCAAAGAGACGCCGTCATGATTTTCTGTTGGCACGTGAAAGCGATTAAATATTCTTTTAGTAATAAACATGCCAAAATGAGAGATTTAATATACCATCAGCGCGGAAAGGAACGAAACTGGAGTTTTAAAAAAGCGATTTTGGAATACATTAAGATTTTAAAATATATAATATTAGAATTTGGAATAAAATTAAGTGAGATTATTACATATATATATATATATATATATGAATTTAAATTAAAGTTGTATTTCTGACTTTGATAGAACCCACATTCTTCATAACTGCTAGTGACCAATATTTGCACACCCACAATAACAGGTCAAATCTTTAAATATGAATATTATAGAAATATAAGTTCTTATTATGAATTCCTTTTTCTTTATTCCCTTTTTTTTAAATTTTCAATAGGTAATGGGCAACAATTATTTTGGTTATCAATACAATATTAGCATAAATATTTTTAAAAAAATCTATTAAAAATAAATGTACCTTTAAATGAATAAAGTAAATGGAATAACATCTTGAGTTTGCAAAAAAACCATGCATTGTACCTATTCATAGGATTTTTCACATTATATGAGGGGAAAAAAATTATTTTTTTATCATAAAAAAAAGGCAAATATTGCTTGTTCAACAATGCTTCAAACTTGAAACTTTTTGCAACAGAAACATTCTTCAAATGTAATACTTGATAAGCAATCTTAACTTTTAATTGGAAGGGCTGGCATACAAAGTACGCCAATGGATTTTTTTACTTGCTATGCATTTTTGAATGCTCCTCTCTGAGCCCTCTCCCCTCCTCACTAACCTAATGGGAACATCCCTCAAGTACAATTTATCTAGCCCAGAGGTTCCCAACCCTTTGCATAGCCCTCATGAAGAACTAGTTTGGGTACGCAAAATCAAGGTTAGTAATGGCAGAAATAAGAAAACGCAAAGAATTAAAAAAGTTACAGAATTTTATTTCCTCAAGTTAATACTTGTTATATAATAACTATACCACTTCACTAATTATTACAGAGTGTAAGATTTAGCTTTCCTTATTAATGCTAAATTTTTACAATACTGATTTCATTTGTTTTGGCATTGAACTATTGCTATGGTAAAAATGTAATAAAATGTAAAATCCAAAATAAGTCCAGCAAATATTATGAATTCGAGTCACTTCACTCTTAAGCTAACCTAAGCCCTTAGCATTATTGATAAAAATTTCTTTACATAGACGGATGGTTGGTAGGGAAAGGGAGGACATGATGGTAGGGGGTACGAAAAAATATAAAGATTAATCAAGGGATAAGCGAGAGAATAAAGGTTAGGAACCCCTGATCTAGTCGATGCATTCACTCGCACTCCTGTCTTCCATTCTAAGCATTTTTTATGCTCTTGGTACTCAAACAATTCAGAAACTTGTGCGATGCCATCAGATTCGACAACAAAGATATGAGGGGCACACGCAGAAAAACTGATAAGTTAGCTAAAGTAAGAGAATTTTTCGACTCTGTCAATGAAAACTGCCAAAAATATTATACATCTGGCGACCAACTCATGATCGATGGAAATTTGGAGTACATTCGTGGGGGCTTCTTTTTCCATTTTATATACCATTCTTTTTTTCCATTTCTTTGTATTATGGTTCCTGAACTGATTAATGTAATAAGCTAAGAAAAATGAGAGGAGATTTGAAGCTGAGGGTAGAAAAAATTACTCCATATGCGCCTCCACCAAAGGGTTAAGAGACAGTAGATAATTATCAGCATATTCTTATATTCATTCATAAAATATACAATCAACCTTCTTATAGCACAGTTAATTTGTTTCATGTTACATCAAAACTATGTTAAGAAGGATATAAGAACAATGAGCAGCAAAATGATGGAGGTTCCCTATTTCTTTATGTTATCATAATGTCTCTATTGTTCACTATATTGTATAATGGTTGAGGATAATTAAAACTATTATAAATTACATCCATTTGGGGGAAACCAAAATGTGACATCAGATTTTATAAATGAACAAAAATTGTAGCTGAATTCTAAAAAAGAAAATATATCAAAAATTTGATTTTTCAAATTTGAAACAAACTTCTTAAACTTCATATCTAAAAACTATCTATTATTTTTACAAAATTGGAGAAAAAAATATATATTTTTGTAAAAGAATGTTATTGTTTTGTTCTGTAAAAAAAAAAAATGTATGCAAATACTGTGAAAATAGTTTAATTTTTTTTATTTTTAATAAAACTAATACGATTTTAAGACTACGAATATCAGAACAATAACATATTTTAAGAATACCTCTAAATATTTTTTTGGTCACCAGAAATTTTTTTCTTAATCCACCTATTCCTCCAAGTAGAGAAGGATTAGAGAAAAGAGTAGGTTAACATGTTGGCTGCCACCAATGCCAATTGACTCGCATCTGTGATGCACACCTACTATATAATTAGATGACTCCTCTCTTATAGTTAACAGATAGTACAGGAGGAGTCATCTAATTAGATAAAAAGTCCAAATCTCTCTATCGTGCGCTTGTGTGGGATATGGCAGCATATGTGCTAAGCAGAAAACATAAAAGACTTGTAACTGACCTCAGAACAAAGCATCTCTTATTTTAACAGATTAATAATGTTGCAATACTACTGCACAAACTAGCTTATTAACAGCAAACATATTAACAATGTGTTTCAGAAGAAGGGACCAATAACAAAACTGGATAAATAAAAAAGATAATTAGAAAAAAAATATTTTTTTGGAATATTAATTTATTAGTACCAAACCAATTACTTAACTGTCACAGAAATCACCAACTAATAATTGGCATTTTTTCTTTCAAATGCTCAAGACTACAAAAAAGACTACAAAATCCTAAGCAACTGGAATCTGATTGCAATAAATATCTGAAATAATCAATATGTGACAAAATAACATTCATTGCTTTCAAAATTTGTCAAAATTTTGTATAAAAACACATCTGTATGAACTAATATTGGACACATGAGTCTCTATCCAGAAAATCACCAATTTAATTACTACTTATAAAACATAAAAATTTTTAGATATTCTTTAACATTTTTATTCAAGAATGGCAAAGCTAGAAGAAAAAAGCAACAAAAATTTTTTTACAATTATTTATATTCTAGTTATATAATTATTTATTTCTACATTAACCTTTAGAAACAACCATATAATCATTAGATATTTTTATTTAACTGCATATATGAATTTTATAAACATTACCATGTTCAGTCATTAGATTTTTAATTGTTATGTGGGTAAACCTGGAGTTTACTGTACAAACCTGTTTTTCGCCAATTTTTCTTGAGGCAATTTCATTTGCTGTCACCACATAATGTTTTGGATGTACAGTGTTATTTTTATTCTCTTTTGCAAATGCGTCACCTGAAAAGAAGAGATTGAGCATGCAATGCCTGCGGCATTTCAAGCGTGTACTGGGCAAATTTCTTTAACTGAAAAATCATTAGCAGCTTCTCTTTCAGCAAAGCAGGAAACTGAAAGCTCCACTTTTTCATTGAATGTTAGGAAACCAAGTTTTTCTTTAGAAATTCAGAAAACTAGAATTTCCGCATGTAATATGCCTGCGTCATTTCAAGCATGTACCGGGCAAATTTTTTAACTTAAAAAACATAAGCGGTTTCGCTTTCAGCATAGCGGAACACTCCTAGCTTCACTTATTCATTGAGAAACGAAACACACAGAATAACATACATGGTACTGAACCGATATTCAATCCGAAGAATTCCAAATGAAGTTTTATGCAAATTTGAATGAATCAACCAATCACATCGAAGAGTTGAACAAAAGAGTCCAATAGAAAAATGGCAAACAATAGCCTGATATGCAAAACACAGATGAAAAGATCAATTTGTGAGCATGTGCACTTGTCACTCAATAAAAACATCTTAGACGCATCCAAAACAATTGTTCTCTCGTCGCCGTTTTTGGCGGTAAAGAGTTGCCGATCCCAAGAAGAATGATGTAAGTGTGTACCGTAAACTCCAGGGTAACCGTTTTGTGTTTGCAAATGTTCCGATTATCTTCTAAATCAGTCCTTTTAAGCTTACAGGTCCCGATCACAAATGATTTGCATGTGATAATTTTGGGATTGCCAAAATTAAAAATGGGAGTTACAAAATTTGATTTAATCAAATTTTGCAAAAGCAGTAATAAAAAAATAATTTTGAATAAATTTTCATTAAAATTTATAAAGCTGTGGTAAATTAACTTTTTTTCCTATAGTATTACTTAAAGGTTCATTTGATTTTTAATTTTTCTACATAAATGTACAATTAGGGACAGAAGAATTGTTTAGAACAAAAAAACGCTGCGAGTGGGAAAGAATTACGAAGGCCTGTACTAAATTAATACCTCTTTCTTAATATATTTTAAAACTTTACTTTTCATTTAAAACAACGGTACATGATATAATAGTCATGGTAATCCTGTAAGTTCAGACTCAGCCTTTTTTTAATAGAAGCTCTAAATTTTGCATTTATCATAACGTAAAAATCTATCAAATGAAGCATGTATCAACATTTACATATTTCTGTTATTCTAAAATATTAAATATATTCATGCTAAAAAACTGAAATGCTGGGAAAACACCAAAATGTCTAACTTCGAACAAAGAGTTCAGTTATGTTAACATCTCATTTTTTTAAAAAAATATACAAGGGCTATTTTGAGACAGACCTCTCCTAATTTTGAACCATGTTCAGATGACACTGGGGAGACCCAAGGAAGCAACATCCTTCCAAACTTCCACACGAATGGTAGTTAACATCCAGGTCATGATAGGATTTTTCACTCCCCTTTAGCATCAACATTAGTGACTTTGCTGGAGTAAACAGCGTCCAGGGTATGCTATTTTTCACCACCTCATCACATCCAACTTTAAAAAGTAACCTAAATGCATTAATGTTTTTTCACCATGGCAGTGGCATAACGAGAGTAAGTGCCACTTTTTTCGTCCCACTTGTCGCCAGTGGCTTCGCAAGTGTAAATGGCACTAGGGGGTATGATATTTTTACACCCCCTCATCATATTTTGCTTTACAAATGACATAAACATAGTAATATTGCAACTCCATGGCGGCTCTTAAAATTTGTGCCAGAGATATCTATAACCCCCTTGCCCCTCCGGTCACTACACTACTGAGGAAGGCATTTGGCCTTCAGTGAATTTCATAAGTACCAAGTCCATATATGCAGAAGATCTTCTATGAGATCTGATCTCAAACTCGTAACCCTCCAGTCATGAAGCTGAGCTTCTACCACAAGGCCACTGCAGTCCTTCTTATAACAAAAACAGGAGGTAAAATGAGAGATGCAAGATTTTGTTAAACTACCTTTATTTTAGAATTGAAAGTATTTTAATGATTAATGTCTTATTAAACAATACATACACTTTTAACACATTTTAATACACAATGCAAATTACAATAATACATTTTAATTATTCAGTAGTTTAGCATGTTATTTCAGCTTCGTTTTTTATTTTGCATCTAATTTTCCTGTTGTATAACATGGAAGATCGCAAATCTCAAGACACTGATAAAAACTATACTTTTTTTAAAACTGAATCACTAGTTTTCTTTTGCCAAGGTAAAAATATATTTTAAGCTTTTTTTTTTTCTTATTTATGTATTCCATTATTTACCTTTAATCATTTCTTAATGCTGTGATAAAACTGGTATCCGTATGGCAATATTTAAATTCAATATATTAAACTAAGCACCTAAAGCTACAATTCTTGTTAGAAAAGTAACGAAAATGTTTTTAGAAAAACATTTTCACAAAAATTCATCATTCATAAAAATAATTTTACACTGATCAGTAATTTTTCTACGTTCACTGACAGCAATAAATTTTAAAAGCACACAAATGAGTTCAAATTTAAAAAATCATACATGTATAATAAATTTTTATTTAGAATTTATAAGAGAAAAAAATATTTTTGCTATAAACAGCAAAAATATTTTAATAAATTAAAATAATTTATATATTGGTAAAGAGCTATTAAATTCACCAGATTTTAGAATTAATGTAAGGAAAATCTGCTTAAAATCCAGGATTAAGTAGTTAGTGTAAAATAAGTAATAGGGCATGAAAATTTAACAACATAAAATTTATTTATATTTTTCGATAGCGAAGTTTTAAAATCTTAATGAATGGTTTCTTCTTAAAAATACCCCAATCTGATTTCAAGGATATGAATACTGCTGTCAAAAAGGTAGCTAAAATTTACACCAGATTTTAGACACCTTAGTTACCTTTAACTGCTTTCTATACAAAAAAAAAAAAAACCTATGTTGTCATAAGGAATGCATTAAAAAGTCAAAGATGTTGCTTAGAAAGTTAACAATATAAAATATTTTTAAGAAAACAGGCTTTCCTATAATGTTTTCATTTGACACACAGCAATTCACATTTAAAAATAGTTATTGGACTTAAATAAGCAATTTTGAATTTTAACTGAAAATAAGTAATTTTGTAACAACCACATCAAATACTTTTACAAAAGATGTTTTGATATGCAATAAAACTTATGAAGAAATCACATAATTATTTATTAAAAGAATATAATTTATAGTATCAACACAGTGAAGCATCCCCCACAAACAAAGCAAACTTTTTTAACAGCAGTATATTTGACTATTTTTAATCACATTTAATTCAATCTTATTCATTGTAGGAATCAATTAATTTTAGAATCAAGTAACTTTGCCGGCGTAAACAATACAAAACGAAAAATTAGAAATTAAACAAAGAGTTTGCACTCAGTAGATTTTTTTTTTTTTCTGTTTAAGAAAATGAATCAATTTTGAACAATAAGCAACTAATATCACTAGTCCATCAGATAAAAAATATACAAATTTATTGCATAGATGGTACGTAAAGCAAAAAAATTTAAAATCACATTCTTGTTTTAAGAAATGCAGAATTCGCACCAAATTTTCCAAAGTCAAATATTTAATTTTAAAAACTAAAGAGATAAAAATTATACATTATAAAATAGCTATATTTCATTAGATCGCGAAGCTCGGCTTTTCAGCAACATTGAAACAACCACATTTAAAAATCATGCAATTGTACGATAAAATTTGGTAGACTATATAATCGACTGATATCAATTAGTACTCTTAACAAAACACATTTAGTTCAATTTACGATACACAAATGTCAAACATAAATTCAAGGTAAAGATACATTCACTAAACTATACGTAAGCAGAAAAGATTACAATTCATTCTTTACTTACCAGATATCTAACAAAATATAGATGCTAGAGGTTCATTTAAAGTTTTCTTAGAAGTTCCTGGATGAAATATTTTTTGAATATAAGATCGCTAAGCGTTAAACTTAGCGATTATGACTCACTCACAAAAACAAGAACATATCCTACAGATGCGATATTTTCCATACACGAAAGCAGATTTTTAGGCTTCTACTTCGTAATGTCGGTGGTTTTGAACGCTAGCCAAATAATATCATTCACGAAGTACCGGCTACTGTCATAGTTCATTCAGAAGTCACGAACGAAAAAATTTTATACGACGAGATTTAATCACACCCAGAAGCTATGAAAATATTGTCTACTGCCGATTAGCTTTCATACAACGTAATTTTGCCAAGAAAGTGAACGAACGGAAAAAACTCGATGGGAGCGAATAACAAAACTATAGAGGCAACATTTCACAGCTACTTCAACGAATTAAAAACCGAAACTACGTCTTTATCAATAGGTGGCACAATTCCTTGGGGTAAAGATGAACAGCTTCGCGGCGTAAGCGTAAGTGTAGCGGATTTTCTAAAAAATTTTACAGATTTCAATGGGAGGAAAAATGTAGTTTGTTTTCAAATTATAACCAAAAAATCAATATGCAAAATCTTTTCAGCTAGAAATTTTACAAACCACTATCGTCTGCAGATTTTCTCTAGGAAAAGATTTTACAGAAAAGGTTCGAGGTCAGCTATCCAGGATATTCTGGTACCCCGGTTGATTTGGGTTCCACACGTTAACAACGGAACCCAACCCAACAAGAATACCAGAAATCAGGCTCACTCTTTATTGG
>BGPR01022531.1:0-25257 GCA_013235015.1 Araneus ventricosus | reverse complement strand
AAAAAAAAAAACCCTCTGAAATATCCCTTTAAAATGGAGATGTTGAAGAAGAAAAGGGAAATGGCTCCCCCTTCCTTTTCAAATAATTTGAAGATGACATCTGATAATATGAAAAATAATGAGTAATTTGAAGATAAGGTTTGAAGAAGACGTCAAGTAACTATGCCCTCTTTAGAAATCAATAATGGAGTAAAATGTTCAAGGAGGTGGTGATCCTAAAATATTAGTGGTACAGCATCTGTACCACCTGCAAGAAAAGGTTAAATGACTAAGTAAGAAAACTAAATTGTTAATAAGATTAATTTTTGTTAGATTGCAATTATGCAATAACATCCTTTTCGGCTTTGCCAGTACTATTTAAATAATTAATATTTTCGCCACTAAAGTTTCTGTCATGTCTTGTGGCAACTTTTAACTTTTCAGCAGATTATTTTTTTAAGTTTTGCTCAATTTCTCAATTAATCATTTTCTTTTTTGTAATGATTAACTGAATTGTTAATTGCCTTAACTTTTTATGCATTTTTTTAATGGTTCGAAGTTTAATAAGTTTTAAATCCTTTTTCTTGCACCAAACTATAAGCTCGCTCAAACTATATGTTTTTGGAGTAACGGGTGTCCCCTGACTGGGAGATTTTTCTTTGTGCGAGTTGAATTCGCTTGTCTGACACGATGCACAGAGGCGGTGCGTCTGCGATGTTCGGGTGCCGGTATTCTTACATTCGGCTCTCGTCCTCTGCAAGCGTACCGATGGTTTGAGAAGTAAAGCAACAACAATTTTAGATGAAGCAACAAAACTCAATCTTCATATATTCTGAGAAAAGATTGAATGGGCGTTGATGGACTCTTCAAGCAACAGTTTATTGCAAGTAGTTTTCTTCAGAATAACTGCTGCGTATATTTGCATAAAGTAATGAAGTATTTGCTAAGAGGCATATTTAACATTTTGAGTATTTACTTCAGCGCTCTCGAAGAAAACGAACTAAAATGTTGCAATGATCTGTAAGTGGAGACTGTCAAGATTGCTTGTAAACTTTAAAAAGATTCACAAACTTTGTCTAGTGATAATCATGGCATTCAGTGAATGTCTAGGCCTAATTTTTTATCAATTGCTATATTTCTTCTTCATGCAATGATGCAAATATATGTTAGCTATCTCATCCTACTGATCCTATTCACCAGAGCTCTAGGGGGTTATTTTTTCTTAAGCATTTAATGCACTGAAACTTGTTTCTTTTTTTAAAACTCTAAAATTTAATAGAGTAATTGTTGTGAAAGTGTTTTTTGATAGCACTTATGTTTCATTTAGAAAGTCTGCAGCAAATTGTAAGAATGATATAATGTATGCAATTTTGTCTTATTAGTCTGTTTCGCCATGTGTATCAGCAAAATCGTTTTTGATATTATATTGTTTTGTTCCAAATAATCGAGAGTAATTCATTTGTTAAAGTTGGCAAAATAATTTATTTAATTTTGTAAATAAAAATATATTTAGTCAGGAACTCAAATCTCTTGTCTCCTTTTCTATTAGTGCAAAAATGCAATGTATTTTTTTAGGAAGTTCTACAACTATGGCCATATTTTTCCAGACAGTAAAAAAAGGTAGTAGTAAAATAATAAATAGAGTGTAAAATAATTGTACTAATCCCATAGCTTATTTCTCTTGACTTGTTTGCAAGTCATCCCCACTATAACAATTACATCCAAAATAATGGTGTCATGCTCCAATATAATGGTACTGTAACAGTGCAGTCTAATAATTGTGTTACTTAATTTGCATCAACTTTTGAATTCATTTTTCCAAATAATTTTTTTAACTCATTACAATAACTAAGAACTTGCAAATTTTTAAAATTCAATTTGTAGTAAAATAGATATTTGATATTTAAAAAAAAATAATAAAGGTTATTTTTAGATAAATTATCTCTACAACATGATATTCCCATCACAGGAACAAAAATGAATATACAAAAATAAAACCTTCAGAAGAATAAATAAGCAATCAATTGATACAATAGTAACTAATACTTCAATTATTAAAATCTTTAGTTTATACTTCAATCATGGCCACAGACAATATTGATCCATTACTAAACCAATTCAATAAAAAAGGACAGAGTTTCTTAACTGTTTCTGATCATGGCCCCTTTTTGGTTACAATTTTATGAATGAAACATTTCTTTGTTTTGTGACTCAAGGCATACATATTAGAAATAAAGGACGAAAATAAAGCAACAATTGACGTTATGCAGAAAAAATATTTTGTTGAGTACATTTATTTGTAGAATTTTAATAAATGCTTCAAACCAAGAGAGTTTTTTTACATTGATTTTAGTCACTTCTATTAAAGAATCTGATAGAAGCAACTGTTGTCATTGTTTTCGTGACCCCAAAATAAGGATAAGTGATCTCACTTGATATTGAGATTCATAGTTTTAAAGTGCACTGAGGTATACACAATGAGTTATTGCTATTACTTTAACTATCTGTGAAATTTTCTTCCAAGATTAATATTACCAAGCATGAATCATTATTCAAAAATACTATATTAAAATTAAATTCATTTTATACTTCAAGCTTAAATGCAATTAAGATTGAATGAACTACGTTTTGAAATTTAAATTTTTATTGGTCACATTAAGCCAGGATTCTTTAAAATAGTTTTCCTTTTAGAAATGAATACATAAGAAATATATTTTTATATACCAAATTGCTAGCATTTAGATAAATTGCTATACAAGATTATAGTTACATTAGTTTTTTTTTTCTATGACTAAAATTAATATTGAATAATAAGAAAAAGATACCAACATAAGCAAAATGTCTACCTTAGGTTTGGCATTTCTCTCCTCCTAGAAGAAAGTAGAGAAGGTATCAATTTTCAATAATATTAAAACTTGAAAAAACAAAACCCTTTCAAGTTCACCACATGTTTTTGTTTTGAAAATTACTAAATTTATTGCAAAAATGAGTATTAGACATGTAGCTGATCATAATATGTAAAGGAAAAAAAATTTAGCATTTTTTAATTTCACGAAAATTGTGGTTTCACAGTGTAACCAATGAACAGTAATAGGCTATTTTTCCTCCGAATAAGTTATCATCGAAATGCAATCTAAATTATGCACATTCAATTTATAAGTTTACATGAGTTTTTAGGATATTCAACCTTCATAAAATTTAATATTACTTTCGAAGATTCAATTCTAAAAAGTATCAATTTTTGCAAGAACGCTCATCATTTTGTATCTCTTAGAGATCAAAAGCAATTTAGCTCTTGCAGAGCCGATATCTTTGTGGATACTAATGGTATTAAACTGGAATTTTTATATAAGTTGGCCTATATATCTGGCTCTTTTAAGTTATGAAAGAAAAATTACGCTAGGTTTCGCCCATACAGAGTAAAAATATGCTCAATGTGTGGTTTCACTGCAAAACCAATGAACGTGAAAAGGTTAAGTAATAATGAATGCAAAACTGTATTCAATAAAAGTTATAGATTATACTGAAATTGAATTTTTCATAATCCTAAACTAACCCACTTGAGTAGAAATGTATTTGAAGTTTGCAATAATAACAGAATAAAACTCTATAAAAATAACTAATATATAGATACTTTAATAAATATATATATACTTACAAAAATCAAAAATGGAACTAGGAAAAGTTTTTTTTTCAGCGTAAGATAAAAGGGGGGAAAATTACAAATACAAAAACAAGATGGGTAATTTGTTTAACGTTAAAGATGTAAATTCCTTAAATTCAGAAACTTTCTTTCAAACTTTTCATAAACTTTACAATCGCATTTAATTCAAGGTGTATTTTAGCAACTTTTCCATACACAAAACAGAACATCTTTATCCCTTCAATAATGAGTTTTCGAAATAAGTTAACTCAAGAACTGATGCAAGAGTATTTCATATCATTTTCAGCATTTGTTCCAAAGAGTGGTGGTACATGCTAAATCACCGTGGGGGTGCTGTAACATAAAGTTCTACATTGCATACTAATGATTTCTGCATAAGTTAAATTAGGATCCCTTTAATTAATTTTCAACAGTTTAATACTCAGTCAATAAAAAATTATTATTAGATTTTAGACTTCAAATTATTTTTATAAAGAAATTTTAATTTAGAAATTAGCAATTTTTTTAACTAACACAATAATTAAGAATTTCTTAAATGATTTTTCACAGTTATTTTTGCTAAGTCATGAAAAAAATTCATTGAAAGCTGTTTGTTGAAATAAATACATATGGGTACAGAAAACTACTTGAAATGCCTCTTCTGGTTTTATTTCGAGCAAAATGAACAATAGCGTTTTCCATAGTATTGGTACGACTATCAAATGACATGAAACGCTACAGACAGACAGGGGTTTCGCCCAAACTTTACTAGATTCACAAATTTGGTGTTGAGATCTCATTCCACGTTTCATTCCTCTAGCTATTTCGGTTTCAGAATTATAATGTTCATATGCAATGGGAAAAAAAAATCATTCAAATTTATCTACAATAATTTTTAAACTAAATTTTTAAATTTATCATTACTTATTACTTCATTTTTCTTTATGATTCATTTTGAAAATTATTTATTTTCAAATTTTATCTTGTGAAACATTCTTCCACAGTGAAAAAAATGTTTAAAACGAATCCCTATCTTGCCAGTGCTACTTAAAAAGCAGTTCCTAGCTAGGTTAAATGCCCATTGAGAAAAAAAGGGAGACCAGGATTGCAAAGTAACTGTGCATCAAGAAGTCGGAACTGGAGCAAAGGGATTTTCCAGTTCTCGAAAAGGGAAAAGCTATCCGAGAAGACAGCGGATAGGGAAAATTCTCTGAAGTAACCTTAGTTTTATCCAGCTCTTTGACGCAGCTGAAAGCATCAAAAGTTAATTTTAGTGATAGATTTGGATATTACAAGCAAAAATAATAAATAAGTAGTTTAATTCACGCACTGAAAAAAGTGGAGGGTGCTGCAGTCCCGTAGTCCCTATACTCGTGCCGCCCCTGGTTCCAGAGTACTGCAAAGGAATACTTATGAAAAACTCAATTTAAAAAAAAATAATATGCAACAAAAAAATCAGCAATGGAGATTTTGATTTATCCTTTTTTCACACAATTTGGAGTCTTCATTCAGCATTAATTCAATTAATAGGCTTTTTGTTAACCTTTCACATAATATATACAAGAGGGGTTTTTTTTGATGAATAAGTTTCAAATTTCACTGGAACTGATTAACTTCCATCAACTTGTCACATTCCAGATAATTTATTACCCTATACTATTTAGCTGTTTTCCCCTTTAATTTTTGATTACTAATTATTGTAATAAAAAAACTGATTAAATTTAATCTCGAATATAACAACCTCAATACCAGGGTTCGTACACATTTCCTTAAAAGAAAATCAAGGACTATCAAGGACTTTTAAGGACTAAAAAAACCAAAAAATAAGGACCTCTACATTGAATAAACTTAACGAATTGTCGCATGCATTTTTAAATAAAATGTCTCATTTTTGCAAATTCAATCTATTAGATGATAAATTACATAGAAGATACATTACAAATTTAACACAACAAAACTCCTAAAAATATGAGTTAATAAATTGATGAAAAAAAACCCATGAAACTGGTAATCAAATTAAATATCTTTAATTGCAAACTTTTTTCATTCAATTTTACATCCAAGGTATTTATTTTAATTTCTTTTTCAGAAACTGTTTTTCTTGGTTCATGCGATTGAATAAATAAATTTATGTCCTTTGACTTTTCAGCCTCCTTAGCTAAATCATTTGCTTTCTCATTTGTTTGGTGTATGTCCGTTTGGAGGAACATTTTCTTTTGTTTTAAAAAATCTATTTCCTCCTCTAAAGTTTTTCATTTCAGTTGTTTTGTTTCAGTCTTTTCTTTGGATCTTTCACTTTCTAAATACTGCATGTATTTTGCTCTAGCTGAGGTGGCAGCCATCCTCATTTCTTTAGTAATTTTTAAGTCAAAAATAGCCCCAGACAGCTTAATAAATTCATGATTAACACGCTGGGAAATATACAAAGCATCTTTCAAATTTTCTATTTCCAGGGCCTTGTTCACCGGAAAACCTCATTGTCCATGTGACAGTTTTAATACCATTTTGATAATCTTCCAAACTTTTTCATAATGATTATTGTTAAAATAAGTTTGTAAAAAAAGTATCAAGGGAATCACTCTTTGGTAAATTCAAATGAATTTGGAATTACAATATTTAACAGAAAATCTGCATAGAGTAACAAAATTTCATCGCAATCCTTTTCCAAAATACATTTATTTTGCGACAACACAATCAATACCTTTTTCATTTTTTTCTGTGCTTTTTCGGGATATCCAGCCATTACTCGTGGATCAATGCAAATCGCAGGTCTTACTAGTGCATAATTCACAGAACATTTCTGCATGAAATGTTTTATCATTGTTATGATGTTTTTCCGACTATCCTGTCTAAGTGTGAAAACATCCTTGTCTGCTAATTCCTTATTTTTTATCTTTTCTTTTATTAGTTGCTCTGCAGCAAATCCTAAATACGCTTAACTTTTATCATTATACAAGTTTGGGTCACTGAAGTTGAATTTGCATAAAGTCTCAGGTTTCTCAATTCTTTCATTCTCTGGTTTCAAAATTTTGAAATGTTGAATGCAATTATTAACAAGTTTTAAAAACATCACTGGCAAAAAATGGAAGTAAATGTTTATCACTGATACTGTTCTAAAAATGGTAACAGCACTTTTGACAATCATTCCTATGGAACCATGGACCAATAAAGGCCATCTGTAACTCCTCCCTTATTTCCCAAAGTGTATGCGATGGATATGTATTCGTGGAACGCGAGCAGTGTTGTCCCCCCACCCCCACCCCATTCCGCGAGAGCCAAGTCGACCGAGATTAGAGCCGCCGAGAAGAAGGAATTAGAAAAACGATAATCAGTGAAATTTTAAATTTATTAATAATGGCAGAGTAAAAAGTAAGGACTTTCAAGGACTTTTTAAAAATGGGGCATAAAAATAAGGATTTGTAAGGACTTTTAAGGACTAAATGTAAAAGTAAGGACGCGTACGAACCCTGAATACATGTTAAATTGCGTGCAAGTATGGTATAATAAGATTATTGTTTGTAATATTATGTATTTTTCTTTGTATTTCAATTGTTTATTATTCTCATTATTCGGACACTATGAAAAATAATAACAAATTTTGATAAGAAATAAGAAGGTAAATATTCAATAAAATATATAAAAACTAGGATGATATCATTTTACAATTGGTACCATTTACCTCAAACATCAAGAAGGAAAAAAATTGGAAAATATTTATCAAAATATAGCTATTAATGCTTTTTAAGTTGACACACTTTTTGTTGTACAATGTTATTTATTCATTTCAAAAACAGATATATACATAAGTTTATATCTGTTTTATTAGTTTATATCTGTAAACAGTGTTTTACAAAAGTTTATATTAGCTTATATTTGTAAACAGTTTTTTTTTATTTGCCCTGAAAAAAAGCATTCTTTTAAAACATAATTATGATATTTTTTATCATATGTTGGTAGACACTTAATTCAGACATGACACTGCAGAACATGAGCTTTAGATATGTATATACAGTCAAACATCGCAAATCCGGATGTCCAAAATCCGCAATGATCTAAAATCCGGACCTTTTTCATTCCATAACTTCCCCTCCCCCCACCAAAAAAATAATATATATATCCTAACTTTTATCTACCAAATCAGCGCCCAGTGTCAGTAGAAATCGGTTGTAACCATCTGGGGAGGGGAGGGATTTAACCACATGTACAATGATGTGCGATGAAGGTATTGCAGGGGGGAGGGGGGTATTGTAATCCTAATGTTAGGATCTCAAAAGAAAAGCTGAAATTTTTGAACTACTTGAGTACATCAAGTCAATAGAACAAGAAATTGCCGAAGATGACGCCTTTGAAATACTGCATTGCGACAATAAAGCCCTGACAAAGTGTCAGTTCACCGATGCCGAAATATGCAGTATGGTGTTGATGAACTCCCAAACTTCAGTATCTGATAGCGAGGAGAGCGACGAAGAAACACAAGTGGAAGTTAAAATAACAATTGACAGTTTAGTGGAAGTGTTAAACACTGCAATAAAAGGACTTGAGCAAAGGGACTTTATTTCGGAGTCGGTCATAATGGTGATACATAAAATAAAAGAGAATTTACTTAATCAAAAACAGAAACTAATGAAGCAACTTACTTTAAATTAAATGTTTTGTAAAAATGTTAAAATTAATAAGAAATATTATTAATTATGTTTATAAATCAAAGAACACAAGTAATAAATAAGTTTCTTAAAAAAATTAAATTGAATTGTGTGTTTTATGATGTTAAATTCACTTCTTAATACTGAAATGATCTAAGATCCGGAATTATCCCAAATCCGGAATTGCCGAAGTCCCGACAATTCCGGATTTGCGACGTTCGACTGTACATGAAAAAACAAAATTTATTTAGTTGAAGAGTTTTGTGCATTTCCCAAAAATATATAATTATTCAAAATAACTGCAACACATACCTCAACTGTTTCACCTATTTTATAAGCTTTCATCTGTTCTCGAGCATCTGAGGAATGACCAGCATCTTCAAATGCATCTGTAGCATCTTCCTGACCTAGAAAGATTTCAATAATAATCACAATATAGAACACAACTAGAACAAACTGCTTTTATTATTATAATATACATTTGAAAAAATATCACTTGCTGTAAATTGACTTAGATCTAAATAACAATTATTTAGCATCCATTAAATATTTCAAGCTGAAGCATATATCCAGGCTGATTTCAAAATATCTAGCATATATTTCAAAGCAGGGGCCTAAAATAAGTAAATTTTGTAATAGAATAGTGGGGGAACTGAAGTATTGATAAGGTGACCAACCGTCCTTCTTTAGAGAGGACAGTCCTCCTTTTGTAAGTTCCGTCCTCCCTCAAAAAATGTCCTCCTTTTCAATATTTGAAAATAGAAGACCGAATTTAGATTTAAATTACGAAAAATTAATACAATAGGAAAATAAACACTATAAAATTGATAAAAACATGGAAATATTCAGCCATTTCAAAAATTAACATATTTTGCATGAAAATTTATTCTTCTTTCATTGACTGCCCTAGAATTAAAGTAACACTAGAAAGGGTATTTTCACTTGCTAATGATTTTTGGACATGTGAGAAATCGAGATTGAAAATGGATACTCTAGCCACAGCACTTGCCGTTAAATTCACTATGAAGGATATTTATTGTTCAGATATTTC
This sequence comes from Araneus ventricosus, assembly GCA_013235015.1. Taxonomy (NCBI): domain Eukaryota; kingdom Metazoa; phylum Arthropoda; class Arachnida; order Araneae; family Araneidae; genus Araneus; species Araneus ventricosus. The sequence continues at coordinate 15,941 of BGPR01022531.1, read as the reverse complement.
CAATATATTGTTAGATGATACATTGACAAAAAATATTCATTCTATGGAAAATTACTCATTTAAGTAATAATTATTAGGCATGTATGCATAATTACAATTTAAAACGTTACAAATACTTTTATTATGCATTTATCATATTATATTGTATTCTGTATTATTGTTGCAATGAACAAAATGTTTCTTTTATTTCTGATATTTTTTTCTTCAATTTATTTGTATTATCCTTTTCATTGGAAAAAAGTTGGTGACCTTAGTATTGAGGTAGTTGAGGACAATGATGAAGTGGTCACTGCTGAGGCTACATTTAACACCCACGATTCTTATTCTTGGATACATGGCAATCAATACAGCACGAGATTATAAGCAAACCCGGAAAGATTCTCATTAATGTTTGGACTAGAATGGTAAAGAGGAAATTAATAGGTACATTCTACTTATACATTCTAGTTGGGCGAATAACTGCATATATGATATCTTTCCACAAGATATCTTGGTTGCCCACACAACAAAACAGATTTCAGCAAACTAAATACTTTTGTAGAAATATATACTCCTCAGAATCCACATTGAAAATGACGATTCATGCAAGAAGAATACTGGGAATAACGATTTATGATAGGGCTATAGCGAACAGTGATTTGGCCAAATAGCTGAATGACAAATGATTGGCCAAATTTCAGGCCTAATAGCCACTTTTTAAAAATATTTTACTTTTGATTACAAATAAAATATTTCTCAAATTTTAAATGAAAAAAAGTAAAGATTAATAAAATTGAAATTTCTTATTTGAATTTTTTAAAAAAATATTAACACCTAGATGTATTTTTGTAATATTTTAAATACCTTAATTTGAATAAGAGATGAGAAATCCTCTTAATTTTGGGATTGCTTCACAGAAATGAAAGAGTCATCATTGCAGAACATGAGAATGACAAACACAGAAGAAAATTTAGAGGATAAATTAAAATTATTAGAAGTAAATTCCTTTTTTGATAAAGATCTTCTAGTAGCTAGGACGGAGTGTCCACTTAATTGGTGGAAAAAAATTAGGGAAAATTTTCAAGATTTGCAAATTTAGCAAAAAAATATTTTTCAGCTCCTGCAAGCACAGTATGAAGTGAGTATGTATTTTCTGAAGTTGATAATATATATGAAACCAACTGAAATTTCTAAAAAAGTATTGTTCTTACAATATAATTTCTGGCTTTACAATGATAAATATGCAACATTATTAAATACATTTATGTATGATGAAACTTAAAACCGACAAAATGTAAGGATATATTTTTTTTTTAATGATAAATGTAAATCTCTAATATTATTTGTTAAATATATTTAAAAGCACATTTTTGAAAAATTATTATCCATTAATTTATTCGGCTGAATACCGGATATTTGTTACATTCCTAATTTATGAGGTAGTCCTGAACTACCTCAGTGCCATTTCTGATCACATATTTCCATTACAAAATCAGCATTTTGAGGTCCCTCTACCTGCCTTAAAACTTCTGCACAATATTTTATAATCACCTTGTATATTTACTATTATTTGTGCATGTAATCGTTAATGTTTATAAATATTCACATTTAAAAGTAACTGATAATTACGGCATATTCAAGTATTTAGGAAAAAGCACTTGCATGGATGCATACCATTTAATTTAGTATACATACTGCACTTTTAGTCCTAAAAAAATATAAGATTATGTCTTTTATGTTTGCACAGAAAACATTACAGATGTATCAGACCACATTTGTCACTTTTAGAAATGCTTGAAAAACATTCTCACCTGCCCAGTCTAAGAGAATTTCTGGACCTCCAGGATGCTGAAAGTGTATCAAATTTCAAACAAATAAATCATCTTTAGCTGGAGTAAAGACAAAATAAAATAATTGTGTTTTCATATCACTGTCAATTCATATCATATTAGAAAAAAATTTTGGAACTTTATAGTTTAAAATCATAGCAAAATTATAATAATTGAGTTTGTAAGCTTTTTATTAAATAATATTTTAACAGAATACATTTCATATTTTTTTATTATTATTATTTATTTCAAACCTACACGAAAGGGTGTATGGCATTTAGCAGAACGGTGGGGAAATATAAAAGCAATACAAATATATCAATGTGACACGACACACACAAAAGCATCAGAAACACAGCACAGAACTTTACAAACACTGTAAAAAAGGGACAACAACAAAAATAAATTTAAAAACCTAGAAACACACACACACACTCACAAGAAGAAAAAAAAAACAATATGCCACTGAATTGATATTATACTTGGAGAGAAAAACATGAATTAATTGAATTTTGTTTGATTTTAATCGTCAGATCTAAGGCTAACATTAAAAATATTCAAAATACTTGAAAAGAGGAGCCCCCAGAGTGTATCCAAATGAGTAAAATTACTTTTCAGAATGACATCAGAAAATAAAAAATTTCCCCTAATTGCCTTGTACTATTTAAAATATTTGTTTCTTCACCTAAAACGAAATTAACAAGGAACATGAAAGAGAGAGAAAAAAAGAATTTATACTTCGAATAATTATTCCAAGAATATTTAGCACACCTTATTACCAATAAGCAAAAACTGGCATATCTTATTTCAGATTCCAATGTATACAATTTCATTAAGCAGAAATTTACACCATAACTTTCTTTTCTTAATTCATAAATTTCAAGCGTTTTTTTTAAAACCTGAATTCACAGTTAATCATTTATTTGATTACTACCTTTATGAAGGTAAAAACTTACATAATTTATATATAACAGAATTTTGAAGGCTATCCAAGTAGCTTTTACAATTTAAAACTACATTAATATTATATTATTAACATTATATAAGATTTTTTTCTAGGCAGATAAAAAAAAAGTAATATTTTTTCAAAGAAATGAATGCATCTTGTTTTGATAATACAGAATGTTTTATTTTATTTTTAATTATTACAGCTTTCAAGGAAAGAAGAAAAATCTTGGAAAATGTCCTTATATTATTTATATGTTCTTTTTTAACAAAAGACTTTCGATAACTACTAATAAAGATGATCATAAAATTCAGTTTTATCATTACCTCCTCTAAGAACTTTGTAACATCATAAATCTCATTCTCTATTACGATCCATGCAGATTCACTTCTCGAATGCTTAGCAATTTCTTCAAATGTGTAGGTTTTCACATTTTCTTCTGGCATTTTTAAGTTAATATGCTACAAAAATTATCAATAAAAAAATTCATATTATATGATACTTCAGACTTGATGCAAGAAGCATAAGATAAAATTATGTTTCTAAAAGGTAATTCATAATAAAAATACAGTGAATCATAAATATGCACTCATGTTAAGTTTGATGAACAGAAAATCTTTTTCCATTACATAAAGAGGTTCATGTACAAAAAGTTCATACATGGATGTGAAACACAATAATTTTTAATATTTAAATTAAATTTCCATGATAAAATATTACTATTTTTTTAATTAATAAAATTATTTAAACAGTAAACATCAGCTGCCAGCTCATTACTAAAAAGTTTATATTAAAACTCGAAAACTGTTTAGTATAGTGGAAACTCCAAATTATCACAATAAAATAATTCTTAAAATGCAATAAATTTTTTTTAAAAATTCAACAATTTTCTTTGCATTTGAACATTTATTTTTTTGCATAAAATTTATTTTTTGTGCTTTTTATAACATGGACCTTAAAGAAATTCTGCAAGAAATGTAAACAGTATCTGAAATGATAAGCATTTCAGACAAAAAAAAAAAAACTGCTTGTTATTTCAAGAAGGTAATGGATCAGAAGTCTTAAAGACCTGGAGTATTACATCTGAAAAAATAAAAATAGTTGCAGATGCACAATTTCTTAACAATTCCTTACATTTTTTTAAAAAAGGACTATTAAAGGAATTTTGTTAATTTTAGCTGTTTTCAAGTGTTGAAAGGGAGCAGAGATTGAGAACAGCTGAAAGTAAGCATCAAAAATAGAATGTCGAACCCTTCATAAAATATTTTTTCTAAATAAACCAAATAAATCATTTTTTTTTTCTCAATACTCAGAAAAGAAACATTTGATTACTCAGATCTTTCTCCAAATTTGGATACTTTCTGAAAAACAACTTTGAAAAATGAAGAACTTCCCAATTTTTTTTTTTTTTAATAATAATGAAACATTTTAACGATAGATAAGTACATTTGCAATTTAAAAATCAACTGTTTTCTTTGAAATTCTAGATAGGATATGCAATGAGATTTTTTAATCTTTTCAAATTTTTTCTCCAATGTCTTGATTTTTATTCATAAACATTTAAAGCAAAAATATATCTTTAAGCTAATATTCATTCTATACTAATTTTAAATATTTCCAAATCCATTTTTGGTAAGACTTAAGTTTAATAGTCTAATAAATATTGTTTAATAAACTGCCGAAGAATCTTAAAGTAAAACATTTTCTGGTAAATAAGAACATGACCTCGAATAATATTAATACCGGCGAAATGTGTATTAATACCGAAAAGGATATGTTAATCTGAAAATCCAATATTAAAATTATATTCATCAATATACTTAGATTTCTCAGATTTCAATCTTCTATTCAGGTGCAGAACAAAGATCACCAAGCTATTCCAACAAGTTACAAATAACAAATACCGAAAAATGAAGAATGAACTTAACAAAACAAAACTCATCACACCGCTTATGAAAAATATGGCTCTTCAACTAGAAAATAATTAGTCAGTAAAAATAAAGCAGTACATTATGCAAGACTGCAACACTTTCACACAAAAAAAAGAAACATAATTTTTTTTGTTTCCCGCAAATGAGCAGAATTCATACTTTCTCTACACAAAAAGAAAGTCGACAAATAATTATTTTGCCGTAAACTATGTTTCACTGTCACCGTGTGTGCTTCTGTTACCAAGGTAACGGCAGTGCACAATTTTTGAAACATGCTTTCCTGAAATCTCAATATTTACAGATGAATAATTTAGTCATCAAAACATTAAATGCAGTTACAAGATGCCTCTTATAATAAAGGAAAAAGATGTTGAATGGCAGGAATCTAAAGATAAAGTACTTATTGTTGTTCCTCTTTCATCTCGTGTAGATGTAAAACCTTCGGTTCTGATCACAAGTAAATATCTGAAAGTAAGTTGCTTTTAAGAAATGTTCTAGAACATACAAATAAGACTCAAATTCCTGTTATTTTAGTTCCAAATACAATTTTTAAAAGGTACATCGTTGCATTTTTTTTTTTTTTTTCATGCTTAGTTGCGTAATAATTCTACATTAAGTTCTTAACAGCTATTCATAATTCTAATTTTCCAAAAGATTCTTTGAAATATTTTCTATTTTAATTTACTTTATTCATTACAATGTATATTACAGGTGTAATAAAAACCATGGTTTTATTATTTACTAGGCAATGTAGGCAACTGCCTAGGGATCCCGCAACTTTAGAAGACCCCCGACGCCTCGAGGGTTTTTTTTTTTTTTTTTTTTCTGTATTTTCAAAGTAATTTAATTTTGTCCTTTCATTTAATTTACAAAGATCGTGCATCGGAACTTTTTAAAATAAAGTATCTTTTAAATTTTGGATGCTATCAACATTCCTAATTAATTATCGTTTGCAAGTTATTTGTATTATTTTACATTACATCGTTTTATAATCTTGAAAATATGTTGTTTCATAATTTAAAAAAATATTCCATCCTATAATTAAATAAAATTCGTATTGTGTAAAAAAGGTTTGTCATTTTTTCTTGAACATTTTGTATAAAATTAATTTCAATTTTACAATATTCACACGCGATACACTGAAACAATTCTCTTGAAAATTATCCCCTTTTTGTTTGTTTTTGTCTGTTTGACAGAAACTAAAAATAAAGAATGTAATACTCAATTATTTAAAAAATACAATACTCAGTAATTTATTCGGAATATTCTATTCTGTTACTGTTTGACCTTGTCTTGTTTTGTTCAAATGAAATCGAAATTCGTATACTTTTCAATGCACTTTTACATGTTAGGTGGGCAAAAGGGCCCTGGACGGCAGTATGGGAAGAGGCAATATTTTTGCGTGTATTGCATGTTTTTAAAGGCAGAAGTCGATGAATGGTGGGAAATACTGTATGCTCTGGATGTCATCTGCTCTCGCTAGGCCACGGAAAGCAGTAGTTTGTACTTAAATCAAGTTATTCATATTTCAATAATTTCGAACCGAAATCTTTAGTCTAAAGACAGAATAGAATCAATAAAATGAAATCAATAATTACAATAGCGTAGAGACGAGGGGAGAGGAAAGTTGGATGTACACTGGTGTTCGAAAATAACGCAAAATTTTGAAGATGCTACAAAATTGGAGTTAATATGGATACTAGGGTTCGCAATAAGTTGCTGATAATCGTGGGACATACTATTGTCGGAACTCACATTTTACAGTGAAGATTCGGTCACGAGGGCAATTAGGGGTCCACCAGAAAGGTATGAAGGCGAAAATGGAGTTTGACCCATCCTGTTTCACAGAAAGCTGATAACGAGATGCAACTTTCATCAATGGTTATGTTTGTTGTGCTTAGTACTTACATGCATTTTCATAAAAATAGCACATATTATCGAAAAGATATCGAGGTTTTCTTTAAAAAATCCCAAATTTTACTGCGTGTTATTTGCTTATAACATACCGAGTTTTCCACCAAATTGTACGAAACTTACAGAATACTTGAAAATATGTAAAGGAAGCACTGTATTAAAATTTGAATTTAAAAAATTGAATATTACAGGAAATATGAGTATTTGTATTAAATAATTTTTTCGTGCGCGTGTGCGAAACGTAGGGTAATGTTTTTTCATAACTTCAGAACCAGGTATATAGGTAAACTTATATAAAAATTCCAGTTCAATACCATAAGTATTTAGAAAGATATCGGCATCGCAACTTGGTGAATTTCGGTACACTCTAAGATAGGCGTAATGATGAGGGGTCTTGCACAAACTGATATTTTTTAAAATTGAATCTTCGAACAGTAATGTTGAATTTTATGAAAGATGAATATCCTGAATACCCACGTATACTTATATGTTAAAAACATTATTTAAATTACAGTTCGACGATTAATATATTCGAAGATTCAAGTGACCGAATCTTAACCCCCTAATTGCCCTCGTGACCGAATCTTCACTGTAAAATGTGAGTTCCGACAATAGCATGTCCCATGATCCTCAGTAACTGATTGCAAACCCTAGTATCAATACTAACTCCAATTTTGTAGCATCTTCAAAATTGTGCATTATTTTTGGACACCAGTGTCCTCCAGCCGCCGGTCTTAGGGGAAGCTATGGAGAATGCCACCGTTTAAACGGTGGTGGCGATTGTGTGGCAAAAGTGGGTGGAGGGCAAAAAGATTTGTAGAAACCTAAAAGTATCCAAATAGGTGGTAGACAAAAAAAATTAAAAATTTAATTACAAAATTAGCTAGCTTTAGTACCCATATAGGTGGTAGACAAAAAAAAATTTAAAAATTTAGTTACAAAATTAGCTAGCTTTAGTATCCATATCGGTGGTAGACAAAAAAATTTAAAAATTAATTACAAAATTCGCTAGCTTTCTTGTACCCAATTGTTTTCTATAATTCCTAGTTTTAAGCAGCTAAAATGAAATAAAAGTTCAATTTTTTCTGTAAAAATTAGGGGAGCGACTGCGACTCTCTCTTCTCCCCCCTCCGAGCCGCCGCCACTGCTTTAAAGCCAAATATGAAGAGGTGACAAAAAATTATCATACCCTGGACTCTGTTTATACTTGCTAAACCACTGTGTAATTATGTAAACCACAAATCGCAGTGGCGGCAGTTGAAAAAGTAGAGGGGCAAAAAAATTTATAGACATCTAAAAGTACCCGGGAGTATATGGGTAGACAACAAAATTTAAAAATTTAGCTACTAGCTTAGCTAACTTTCTCGGACAGTATTGCTTTTTAATAATTCCTAGTTTTGGGCAGCTAAAATGAGATAAAAATTTAATTTTCCCAGCAAAAAGTAGCGGGGCGACGGCCCCCCCCCCCCCCCCCCGATTCGCTGCCACTGACAAGTCGAGCTACTCCGCCTTTCCTTGGCATTCGGGGCCAATTGAAGGACGGTCGCCATGACAGTTTGGATACTGAGTTTTGACCGCCATCACCGGCCACGACCCAACCCCTCCCGAAGGAAGTACGTTCCGCCATCGGAGTGGGATATCTCACCCTACTCTATTACTATGCCTACCAGGAAAGCGAGAACCCACTTACTTATCCGGCGACTTCTCATCCACACCACGTGGTGCGCTCCCCCCGGTGGGAGTGTAATTATGTAAAAAAAAAAAAAAACTTGATGTCCAGTGCCAATTGTAGATACTGTATACCTCATCTCTATTGCGTTCCAGAATCTTTTACTCTATATTAGTCAGCAAATTTAATCGCATTACTTCATATAAGAACAAAGGTATTCTCGATTATCTTTTAATAAGTGGGTTATTATTAAAAATGTCTGTTTCCAGGAGAAGAAGTTCACTAACTCTAATATTTTAAATTTTTGATGTATGGGAAGCTTATTTGGGATTTTTTAATTCCATGTCCCTAATCAATATTTTACATTAATTACAGATAAGTTCTCCTCCACACTTGTGGGAATGTTTCTTATTCGGGTCAGTAGATCCTGAAAGAAGTTTTGTCAGAATTACCGGTGATAATGTTTCGTTTGAACTTCAAAAATCGGTGGATGAAATGTGGAATGCCTTATCACATTCTCAGGCAGGTAAGTTTATACAATGCGAATCTATTTTTCATGAAGCTTTTCTGATAAAAAGCAATTTTTACGTAATTCACTTTTTAATGGTAGTTAGGTAAAAAATCGTCTCGAAAACAATTTCATGTTAGGCTACAAAGTTTATTTTTTTTTAAAAAAAGCAAAGTTTCGTGATTTTTTTAATAGAAAACTCTTCATGTGTAAAGTAAGGCTGAGTTAAAATTACCAATGATTCAAAAATGACATTAGGAATTAGATTTCTTATTTTTCGCTTTATTTTCATATATCAATGTCTTAATTTGTATTTCTGTGAATCGATATCAAAAAAGAAAAAGAACTGAAAGTGGTTCTCATTTCTTTTCCCTTCCAGTTCCAATTCAGAAACTCCAAACAACCAAATCATATTCACTTTATAATTTTAGTATGCACCATACAAAAATAACTCCTAATCGAAGAAATAGTCCGTTTCATCATCCGAAGTTTTTGAAGAAAATTTGAATACATAAATATTAAAAGATTTGTAATTATTACTCTTCACATAAATATTTTATACATTATACACCCCAAGAATATCAGTGACCAAGCATAAATGATAATTTGCCTAATATTATACTTTATATGGCTTGCTAGAAGGATACAATAAATTATGTTACAAATGTCTTTATTTGCATTTATCATATTATAGTGTATTCTGAATTATTATTGCAATAAATAAAATATTTCTTTAATTCACAATATTTCTTATCTTCAATTTATTTGTGTCCTTCTCAGCGGCGGTTTTTCGCAAAGACTTTGGAGGCGCTCGCCTCGTACCTCGAGATCCTAAGGGGGTATCAAAATATATTTGCCGTATATTGCAGTGCTAGTCCGAAGCCGAATTTATGTCATTGGGTAGAGGCGCCTCAAAACAATTTTGCGCCTGTGTCCTCATATTGTCAAAATCCGCCCCTGGTCCTTCTTAATTCGAAAAAAGTTGGTCAGGCAGGGCCGGCCCGAGGGGGTTTCGAACGGTACGAGGGCACTAGGCCCCACGTTCCTGAAGGTTCCGCACCACTGAACTTATTTTGCAAAATGAGAATTGATTGCATTGATTTATTTAACGAAATCAAAATTTGTCGTCGAGTTTTGCCTTCCAAGACACAATATTACTATATTTATTTAAAAATAATTTGTTTGCATTGTATCCAGATTTTGTTATTGTTCTGAAAATTATATTGACCTTTACCAACTACCACCGCATCTGCAGAAAGATCTTACTTAAGATTGAAAATAATAAAAAATTGCTTGAAATCTGGCATTAATCAAGAACGATTTACCTCCTTAGCAAATCTATCGAATCTGAATTAACCAAAAAAAGAAAACTAAATTATGGCATTATCATTGAATTTTCTGCAAAACATGTAAGAAAATGAAAATAAATTCACGTATTGTAAACTTATTTTGGTAAGCCGCATATAAAATTGTATTTATGAAGTAATAATTTTTTGTTATGTGATTTATTAACGATTTTTGTGCGACTGAAATATTAACTTTATTAAAAATAATTTAATTATTTATCATTTTTATTTTCTACATCAATTTGTGCAATATAATAAATAGCAAAATGCAATGAATTATTTTGTTGTTCGAAATTTGCTTCAAGGCCCCGCAAACCAACTTTGCACCGGGCCCCGCTTTTGTTCGGACCGGCTTTGCAATTAGGCGACCGATTAGGGGCATCATCACAATGGGATACTTGTCCATCAAAAGAAACAGATGTTCAAATAGTGTGCAAGTGATTCACTGTTATTTTTTTTAAATCTAATTTTGATGTGATATATTAATCCTCCTAAGCCAGTCTTAACGTCAATTCATTGATTCAAATATTCACAAGAGCAAAAACACAAAAATTAATTTCTCATAGCAAATATTAAATTGTACTATGTATTTAACTTGGTTGTAAATATATTATTACAATTTTTGAAGTTAGTTTTTCATATCGAATTTGTTTATATTTAGCCATGCATGTGAATATATGGGTACGTATTCATAAAAAGCGTATGAACTTTTCCTTCACTTACCCCGGCTCTGCATCATGCTGTCAGATCATTTTCCACAGAATAAATTATTTTTGAAATTATAGACGTTTATTTAAAACTCGCACGATCATACATACTTTTTTACCCACTCTAGATGTGAATTTAATATATAAACTTATAAAACAAATTGACGAGTCATTCAAGTTAAGAATTACGACGTGAATTGCAGGAGAAAAACAACTCACTGTTTCATATAAATTTAGAAGAAAATATCATCTTTGTATATTCAGGGGTGCGCCAGTGGGGCGTCCGGGGGGGGGCACTGCCCTCCTGTCGGGAATGCTGTGCCTGCACCCGTCGGGAAAATTTTTGTACCCCGTTCAGGCAACGGGCTATTTAACTAGTAGATAAATAAAGATCTGTTGAAAATTTCAGAGGGTCATCATTACACCCTCCCCTTGTACAGAACACCCGCGAGCAGTGCCCAATTGAGTAGCAGCCCGTCCCTCTAACCACTCGCCCATCTCGTCAGCTCCCCTTATACAGCAGAGAATCTCCCCCCGTCGGGCAGACTCCAACGCCGCTCCTGTGTATATTCGAATCTCGCACTTTCCATTGTGCAGATAAAATATTTCGGAGTTATAATTTCTTTTTGACCCTTCGAACCTCACTTCTACACTGCAACTACTGTTACTATTTTCTGTGGTTGCATTTACATCAGAGGTTCCCAACCTGTGGTACGCGTACCCCTGGGGGTACTGGAGGGTCAGTTAGGGGTTCGCGAATGTAAGGTTGGTAACGGCGGTAAACACAAAACAAAAGAGATTAAAATAGAAAAAATATATAGAGAATTTTGTTTCCCCGAGTTCGTGTGAAAGTTGGAAAGCTTTGCTAGCCCGAAAGCCTATTGTATAGCAATGAAAGAAGTATACCAAGGCCTCAATGTTACAGCAATAAAATATTTCATACCTTTCACGAACACAGAACTTGTGGACACAACATGCTCGTCATATGCGTATATTAATACCAAATATCACACACTATGCTTCACGCAGCTTCGTCCATGAGATTATATCTGCCTTCAATTGAACATAATTTTATAATGTCGTGGGACAAGTTGAAGGATTACACTGTAATTGTTTTCATTTGAATAGTTTTTTTTTATCATGATGAATAATTGATAGCTTTTATCACACAAGATAATCCGAAATTATTTTGGTGTTGTTTTCATTTGTTTGGATATGGAACTAGCATTATTATAAAAAATGGTATAAAATGTAAAATCCAAATAATTAAATCTTACAAATGTTAAGTTAATTCGAAACTTTAGACTCTTAAGCTAACCAAAGCACTTGACATTATTAAAATCTTTGCGTGAAGGAATGGTGTGGAAGGGGTATCCACAGCAGAGGGTATTCAAAAATAAAAAGACAAAGTACTCGACATTATTAAAATCTTACAGGTACGGGAGAAAAAAAAAAAAGGGTACTAGTCTATGCCCATAAATAAAACCTCTTCTATCATCTGTTCATTTAAGTTCATCCCTTTGATAAAACTCGCAAATGCATTTCAATAAGTTTGATTGCATTTCCTAGGCTTGAGTGCTTTAAAAATAAAGGGACAGAGGGCGAAGGTACCATCATAAATTGATGAAAATCAAAAACATTTACCTGTGTGCCAGATGATTTCGCTGGGTCTTGTCTCTTATTGAAAAGTGGGCAGCAAGCGGTGAAAATAACACGAGACATCCTCTTTCGCAAGTATTTGATTTGATTTTCCCAATTCACATCGTTGTTTGAACTACATTAAGGCACGCTGCAAACGGATATTGCAAATAGCTCTCGTAACTTTACATAAGCCTCAGGCAACGATGATGACATCCGAACTAGCATTCCAAAATCCTCATTTCCGCATCCACACGACGTCTCTGAATATCAAATTAAGCAGGAAAACTCTTGCCATATTAGTGACTAGCAGTACCCGCACGGCGTTGCCCGTGGTATCATGAATTTCAACAAAATGCTTTTTAAAGCCCACAATGATATAAAATAAATGTTTGGAAACAAAATCAATACAAATATATATATATATTATTGATTTTGACCGCTTATTTCTCTTCGCGACAATGATATTAACTGAAGATACGTTCTTTTTTAAAAAAAAAACGACAATGAAATTGTAAATTATAGAATTCAAAATGAGTAAAAACAATTATAATTCATTCAGGCTGACGCCTTAAAATGTTTCGATCCTCTTTAAAATAGTTAATTGGTGACATTAGATACTTTGGATTAAAGCCATTCAACGAAATGATTTCAAATTAAAATTACAGTACCAAATCAACCGATATTTTCGAAAAAAATTTTAGGATTTAAAAGAGGAATGAAAACCGAATGAAATCTTAAACGATTTCAAATGGAAGAATACGCCTCGAAAGATACAGACAAACATAATTTCTATAGTATTTAAATATATCCAAAATGAATCAAAGAAGAAAAGAAAAAGAGAGATTAAATCTTCCACTTCAGGTTTAAACCTTGAAGCCAGATTATGTAAATAGCTCCTTGAAATCAATTTGATTTTTTCTAGTCTTCTCTAACTAAAGATATAGTCAGAACGTTATTGCTTGCGAACGAAGGGAATAAATCACGGCTGTTTTTTTCCCCGCCAGATGGCGTAGCCAAGGCGAAAAAGTGAGAAACGCCTTGCTTCTTCAATGCCGGCAATCGAAAAAAATTCGCTGCTCCCATCAAGAAATAAATTAATCTAAAATCGAAGAAATAAAATATTTTAACCGTTCTTGTTTTAAATCAGAGAAAAATAATTGATTTACTACCAAAAATTTTTTCAAAATGATATCTTTATTAGAACATCGGATGCAAGAGTTTTAAGAATTCTGGAAAATTTTATTTTTGAAAAGTGACTATTTTTAAAAAAATTCTCAAAATTCAGTAAATTACGTTAGAAATTCAAAACTAACTTCATTAGAACGGAAATCGCGTGCTCTTTACGATGGTGTATCTATTTTTTTCGTACAATTATCCAAAATCATGCTATTGAGAAATTAGTGCGAAAAATCACCCAAAACAACACAAAACATTAAATAAAAAATTTTCTAGATTAAATTTTAAAATTTTGGCTTCGAGGTGCATTCATTCACCATTACGACTACCTGTGTGCCAAATGTCATGGCTGTAAGTGCAATAGATTCGTCTGGACATCGCAGACACACACACAAACATTGCCTTTTATAAGTATAGATTAAAAATCAGTGGTTGGAAATCAAACTGCTTTATAGCTGTAAATCTCTATAAACACTTATTTTCCAATACTGTTATCAATATTTTTTTTTCCGTTGAGTGTGCGTGTATGAAAGATATATACAAAAGAAAACATATACTTAAATCATATATGAAACAATAACCATAGAATATACATTCTATATTCGTGTTCTTGGTTAATACAGTAGCCATTCTATTAGTAATCCGCTATTAAAAGAGAGTCTAAAATAAAGGAAGGAAAGTATTAAGTGAAAATCCAAGAATCCAAACCTTCCTCACAGAAAGCAAAGAATGTAAACCTCGATTAAAAGACAATTCAACTTATATTACGTCATTCACGTCTGTTGTTAATGGCTATGGCCAAATGGTACTTTTTTCCATTTCTATTGAATTCCTCACAACACAAAAATAATCTTTATGTGGTTTTTAGAATTTCTGACGGTTCTTATAGTTCCAGTTTATTTTTCTGAAGGTTATGAAACTTACCGTAAAGAACAAAGAGAAGCGGCTTTTGAAGAGAATCAAAAACGTTTACAAAATTCATTGGAATCAAATCTAGAAAGGAAGCAAACCGTTCACAGAGAAAGTATACGCAGACAAATGGAAGTAAGTTGTACTCTTATGCATTTTTTTTTACGATACGAATAATAATTTTTTTTTTTTTTTATCTTTGAAGATTATTATCAAAAATTAGTTTGTTAATATATCTGTCAGATTTTCATGGGAAAAAACCCTCTAAACATTTTATTTGAACGCACATCTTTTTGAGAAATTATTTGGACCCGAAAACATTTGAAAAACAGAATGGTTTGAAATAAAGCGTTCGATTATCAATTCTACTTTACACTGTATTCAACAGTGGTTTGCATCAGTACCATTTTTATTTCAATTAATTTTGAATGAATTGATGATTCATTAATAAAATTATTTTCTTACTATATTTCTGACTTGAAAGAAGGAAAGTTTTTAATAAAGAAATGTTAATTCAATAATTTTTGTTTTTTAATTACTTTTAAAAATCTAAAAATTAAGTTTCAAAATTATTTTTCTTGCATTCCTTACATTTAATTATGTAGGTTTAAACGACATTTTGTTGGGGCAAAAAAGCAGCGCAATGTAGGGTTAAATTATTCAAAAGAATTTAAACATTTTGGAACTTTTTTGAGATGTTACAGATATGGAAAAAGAAAGAAAATTTAATGAAGTTTAAAGTACATTCTTTAAAAAATCAAATATTTGTCTTTTCTCCTGTTATTCGAAGTACAGCGATGAATCGAAGCTAACCTTGCACTGACTGATTTTTTTCCCCCAATTTGAATACTTTCAGTTAGAAGAACTCGATCGTCAAATCATCGAAAGAGAAAAAATGTTGGAAAATCAGAAAGCTGCGGAAGAAATCAGAAGAAAAAAAGAGCAGCTGAAAGCGAACATGATTGCTCAGAAGAGGTATTTTAATAATGGGAACTAAGTAACGAATGAGAAAAATTTTTCTTTTGAATTAACTTTTTTCAGGTTAAAAGCGCTTTAATATAGCGTTGTAAATTCCTACATTATACTTTAAAAAATAGTTGAATTGTTTTAATTTATTGAATCATAAAGAAAGAAGATCTGAGTTTTTATTAAATATTTAATAAAGTGGTTGAAACTACCCCCCAAGTCTTCGAAAATAAGAATTAAAATCTAAACTTGGGGCAGTTTAAAAGACTTTTACTCCAGATAAGTGATTATTCCATTTTCAAACAGTTTAATAAACTAATTTACATTGAAGTACAAAATATGCCATTTCAAAAATCAGATTACATACTTCCTTTAAATAAACGAATGAAAGTAAAAGATAGCACTCATGGAGATTTATCA
>BGPR01022530.1:0-25258 GCA_013235015.1 Araneus ventricosus | reverse complement strand
GGAGTCATTAGGGCACGGAGCGGAGACTATTACAGGTTTCCAGTAAACACAGTTTTCTCGGAACCATCTTCGTTTATGCCCATCGCCTGTGTAAAAAGCTCTTTAACGCACAAAGCGGCTACGGAAACAAACATTCGAATTTAACGAAGAGTGAAGAAGTGCTTGTTTTATCGCACTTTCTCTGTGAAGGCTCTACTTTTCTAAACTGGATATAAAGTCTTGGAATGAGACCAATGAGATTAGTTTCGATAAGGCTGTTTCGTGTTTTATGAGTTTGTAGATTGTTTAAGATACTCTAGTGGATTCAGATCAATACTGAATTTTCGCTGAATTCCTCTTGTTTTAAACAAAGAAAACAGACTCCCAAATTGCCTCACTTGTACTTAAAGATAGATTTCTGCCTTATATTACTGCACATTTACTTTTGAAAATTTGTATGTTCTATATCTCTATATCTTCAGATTAATCCAAAGAGTAATTTATCGTTTGTGATATTGTAATCTGTTGGGTCAGAAGAAGAATATGTAAGAGAAGGAAAAAGGCATAGGTGTTTTCTATTGCATATATTTTTTCTCAATTACGAAAGATTTTATCAAGTTGCCATAGATTATCATTATTCTTTATAAAAGGATATTCTTCTTAACAATAAGAATTAATTTAGTCCTGACATTTATCATAGCTATTTAGCCAACCAAACATCAGCTGGTAAGGTATTAAGCTTCTTGATGCAATGTTTACCAATCAGAACGAACAAGCCATACATCACACTTTATTTTATTCCTACGAAATTTTGATCATATGAATAAGTAAGGTAGATTATTATTTTTATTCACTTATTTAATTTTTAAAATTCAAAACTTCGCACATTACAATTTTGTCCCCAATATATTTTCTTTTTTTCGAGAAGTTCGTGCTCTTATTTTATTATCTTTACCCTATAATTTTCAAAGGGTAAAATTTAAAACTCATAAATAATGAATAAAATTTCTCGAAAATGTTCATATATGTAAATCTGACATAGTTACAATAAAGATTTTAAAACGTTCCTAACCTTCTTTAAATTGCATTATTTAATTTAAAGATATTATTAATTCCCCTATATAGTAACATCGGGTATTGTATAAATTTTTCACGATGTATCAAATTTGTAGCATGGTTATTTTATGAGCAGATATATTATTTAAATAAAAATGGCAACAACATGTGCGCGCTTACAATACTTCAATACATGAGCATACTTCGAAAATACAACAAAGATATCTCTACTATTTAATTATTTCACAATTGGTTTCTTCTCCAATATATTTTACATGAAATGATGCTTAACACAACTTGCCAGGCAATTTAACTGACAACTAAATTTAAACATCGTAGAAATTCCACAGAAACGCATTATTGTCCCAAACTTCGTCGTGTACAAATATTACAGATAGAATGATTGACAGAAATGCTTCCAAAGTCATTTCAGAAACTTCTACCGTTTAGACTATAATCGTACTTACCTTTCTCTAACATACAAGATTGTCTGAATTGCTTCTCGCAATTAAATTCATGAAAAAAGTTAAATGCCTTTGGTTTAACAAAAGGATTTATGAAACTAATCACAAACAATCTGCTTACTCAATCGAGATAAGCGAAATTGTCCTGTTTCATGTGCATGCAAATTCCACCGCAACAACTTCCCGCCAAAAAGAAAAAAATCACTACCGTATTCTTGGAATGTCAAAAAAGTCGAACACCTTCCCACTTAATTGTTTAATTCTCGAAAAGTTCCCCGAGAAATCAGGACACAAAGAAAGCGACGCTTTTGAGTCCTGCAGCTAGGACGTGGTACAGTTGTCACTTCTCACAGGCGGCGAGGACAATATTAACGAGTGTCCTTTTACGCAATTTTCTCTTCTTTACTTTCACCATCTTGTCGAAAACAGATTCGGAACGCGATCCTGCGTGAAGGAAGAGAGAGGCGTGATGTGAAGTTTTAAGTTATCTTTTCTTGACGGGTTCAGTTTGTTTTCGGAATAATGGTTTCTTCTGCTTGCGATTCGTTTGAAATTTTTATGGTTAACCATCGAGTTGAAGTATAGTAGTTTTAGAAGCGTCAGTAAAACTGGAAATGCCAGTGGAGATTTCTTTAGCGAAGTAGATTGATGGAATTAAATAGGTTTTATATACTGTTGGTTTATTTATTACTGGTATTCAGGGAATTGAATCTAAATCTCAGTGTAAGCAGCACATAAATTGTTTTGTAGTATAAAATAGTTGAATGCTGAAAATAGCTTTGAAGCAGCGAAAGATTTAAGATTCGTAGTGCGTTATTGCATGCTACAATTATTAATATCTTTTGCGTAGGTATATAATACTAAAGAACAAATCAATATAATTTCATACCTCAATTATTACTATCTTCATTGCTTACTAATAGACGGCGGTGGCCTGGTGTTAAGGTCTCAACTTCGGGGCCGGAGGGTTCAAAGTTCGAAACCCGATTTCACCGAATAAAAGCCGTGTAGGCGGGCCTAATACACATTAAATTCGTTGGGGCAAAATGTCCGCACGCTGATGCGGTGTGGTAACTTGGATCTTGCTGCCAGCTCAGGTGTCGTCCTCGTCACCTGACTACGCCTCAAAACTACGAGTTCCGTCCGGGAAAAAGATATCGTGTTGCTTTGAAACGGGACTTTAATATAACTAAACTCAACTTATTACTCACTAGCAAATGAAGATTTCTGTGAATAATCTTTACTTCCTCAGAAAAGAACTTGATACATATGTTTAAAACATGTACTCTGCCTCTAATAAAATACGGAACTGGAAAAATACTTATTGACTGAGTGAAGAGAGGTCTGTTTCAACTCGACCTTTCAGCACTTCGTCTGTCTGGAAATCAATTTCGTCGCTTAACAAGCATCACCACCTATCTCATTTTTTTTTAAATTGAGAAGAAATAAATGAATTTTTCTTTACCAATAATGAATATTTTTGAACTTTCTAGAATTCTAATATGAACATGAGATCACATGCTCCTAAGATATATGAAAAAAATTTTGAAATATCAGTTATTGTTTGCGAAAAATTCCATAATTCTTTCTGTCTGAAATTTAAAAAAATTTAGGGAGGTGCGATGCTTGTTAAGCGAAGATTTTTCACGCAATAACGATCAATTTTCTTCTAATTTGGCACGGATGTTTCATGAAGCCATAAAAAGCAAGTATATGTTATTACATACGTATCTATATATTATTTATATTCTGATTTTTGGATTTGAGAGGAAAATCCAAATATAAAATATGGTATACGACTATGTGGAAAACAATTCATGAAATAGAGTATTATATCCTCAGTTTGTAATGTTTTGAGTTTAAACTGGCATTTCTACTCAAAGGTCTGTCATATATTATTTATGACTCTTAAAAAAATTAAATGTTTAAGGATTCTTTAGTTAATTTAAATATAGAATAGATTCAAAAAATTTTTCGTTCAAACTTAAGATGATACCTGGATTTCAGAGAATTTTGTGAGATATATTCCCGTCAATATAATAAAAGCAGGAAAGCGTTATCTTGCCTTTCATTAATTACCGAACAATAGCATACTCATAGAGTTAAATTTCCATAAATTAATATTGATATTTTTAAAACTAAAATAATGAAAATTTAGTAGTTGAAAACTCTTATCTTGTGGAATTTCAAAAGCAAATGATTGCTTTAACTTTCATATTACATACCCTATAGAACAGTCATCTGGTAAGAAACAGGATGGTGCTTTGCCGTATGCTTTCGGAAGAAAAGATATTAATATCTTTTAATCGTCTGTGGTGTTAAATAGTGTTTTCCTTCATTATTAGTAATTCAGAAAATCATTCTAGATGAGAGGGTAGCAATATTATTCGAGAGGGCAGTAAACTATCAACAGGGTGATTAGGGCACAGAGCGATTACTTCTTCTTGAGGAGGAAATTCCTTGTGGATTAGTAGCACAGCATTTGTTGAGGGCCATAAGGGAAGAGAAGGGAAGGAAGAGATTCTACTGGTATAGGGCATCTGCACTTTGCGTAATGGAGCACCAATGGCGTAGTGGTAGAGAGTTGCATGCTCAGTGAACATGATTCTGAAGAAGATGGATATGAGTTCTATCATTTGGGTTACCCTTCAAATCTTACTGCACTATTAAAAAATGATTGACTGATGTTGACTTTAACTGTGAATTGCTCACTGAGATAGGGTTAGCTGCTGGTGGCTTTATTTAAAGAGCATATTTTTAATCAAAGCGCAACAAACATGTGGGCCAATTTCCTCTTAAAGTCTTCTACGGAGCGAACTCATACCCATGTATTTCATAGAAGTCAGGCTTTCACCTCATCTTTACAGTCCCACTGGCAGCAAAAGTCCAATATATAACGAGTCCATACTTTTAGGGATTTTCTAGATATGCAGGACTAAGTTGGATTGAACTATCACTTCGTGCAAGGAAAAAATTAATCATTTACAATCTCAGCAATATCACAACATTGTCAAGCTAAAAGGCATAAGATTTTATCATATTTATTTGAAAAAGAGTAGTGTTTGATCTTTTAAGATCTGAAATTTGCAAATAAGATCTTCGACTTGATTTAAATACTAATTAGTTTAAAGTATGTGTTTCACAGTCCCCTCTCAGGTCGGAACAACATGCCGCAGTTACATTCTCGGAAATAAATTTGTGTTCAGAGAATGATGGAAAACGTACAGATGTTTACTTTGAAATCAAATTCTGTTTCTTAAAATTACCTTAGTGACTTCGCCCAAATGAAATTAATCTTGCTCTGATAAGGGCAGAATTTCCAGAGGTCTTTGTCATCACCAGAACTTAGGAAATGCCTCACAATATTAGAAAGAAAAATCACTCATCTCTTCCAAAGAACATCAAAAACTGAAATATCCCAACTCGTATAACATAAATTTCGTTCTTCAGAGCATTGCTGAACTATAAATAACAATAAATTTCTTTTATATCTCGCAGAGAAACACTCCAATCTCATATTACCGATTTATAAATATTTTCTTCATCCAAAGTCATGGAATGAATTCAATTTTGCTGAAAGAAATATTTCAGTATGCGAAATATAGCTCCTGTAACTCGACAGTTTATCGCTAGATAGCGTTATACCAACTCCTTTGAGCTTTAATTTCGTTTGAAAAACAGAAAAGAAATCAAAACTAAGAAAAAGCTGGACTGCACCTAATATTTCTCAATTTTATCGAGATAAAAACTCAATAAAATGTCTGTCCAAACTGAGAATGGGAACGGAGTTTGAAATAAACTATAACAAGATCATTTTGGTCTCTGCATGATATATTTCGAGTGGAGTCGTTTCTCTTTCGAGAAATCAAAAGACAAAGACTTCTGACTGGAGAGTTAAATCAAAGCTTCAGATGCAATCGAGTCTCAAATTCCTAAAATAAAGAATTAAAATTTAAGTCGGTCATATACAGGTAAAGAAAAATTGAAATTCATTTATAGAGAAAAAATTAATAAATCTAGATAAGAATAGATTATTTCGTAATTTATTTAAAATGTATTTAATATTTGCATTTTGATGAAGTTCTTATATTCGCTTCTGTGTACTACTAAAGGTAGCATTTAGAAAGAGTGACGTGTGATTTTAATTTATTACACCTAAAGAAACGGTGACGTTCAAGATTAATTAATATTAAATTTTGTAAACATGATATATTAGTTTAAAACTTTCATAAGCTAAAACTAATTTTCTGTCAAAAATTAAATACTGAATCAATTTAAATAGATATTGACAGCATGATAGCAGCTATTTATATACGTGCATTATGGCAACGGCCTTTCAGAAAATATTATTGAAAATATTTAGAGATATTTTATTTTATATTTATTAGAGTGCGGTAGCGAATTTTTAAATTCATATATTTCAAATATGAATTCATTTCCCCCAAACTAAGAAGCAATTTACGTTTATTGGAACACGAAACTTATCGATGCATTCTATTCAGTCAGTAAAACTTATTGAGATATTAACCCTTAAATTCCCAGTGTCGCCTTTAAACAACATAAGGAATTTTGTCTCCTAAAATATTGAGAAAAAACTGAAGCAGTAATTCTTGCTGTCGCCAATCGGATACATTTTGAAAATTATATTAAATCAATTTGCAACACATAGATGTCAGCCTGAGTGCTGATGAAGAGTAGAAATAAATTCATGTTTTTCATTTGAGGCTTATCTTTTTCTTAACTCGAAAATACCATTTTAATTCTACAATTTTGATTGAAATTTCTTATCGTAATAATAGTTCTTAAAATATTTTGCGTTTAATATTACAGAACTTATTCTAGAAAATCTTTTTTTTTTCAAATAAATCCCAGTGTTGTAGATTGGAAAAAAAACTGTTTAATAGCCGTATACCATACTTAAAACAAAATAGGAATTTTAAAAATATTTTACCTATGCTTCATTTAAGAAATAACAATCAAGAAACATTTTGAAATCATTTTTAGAAAATCGGGCATTTAAGTGTTGAGATTCTAAAATTAGGAAAGAAAGTGATTTCATTCAGAAAGTTTCGATGTTTTATTTCTCATATATCAAATTTACGTGCAGAAAATGTTATAATTCAAAATCTCTTCTTTAACCTTCCTTCGGGCGCAACTAATCTGTGATATGAAGCACCCTTATTTTTTGTGCCTAAGTGCAGATTTTACTGAGAAAGGTGCGGGACCTCTAGTAGCTTTCTGGCTTCCTGCCACTCACACTAGGGTATCGTGATTTTATCTCTCGTGCTGTTTTGATGAACATGAGGGGGGACGTTAATCTGGTCGATGAATTGCGCCCGATTATGTTTTCAATTTTGATTTCCCAACTTTTCTTAATTTTTTTATATACCTGTAAAATATCGTATTCCTGTGTCCCCGCCCCAAATTTATTGATATTGATCCAATGATTGATCCTATGATTATTTGCAATGTATTGTTTAAAAAATGTCGAATTATGTACGGCTCTCATAGACAACTGTTGTCATTGCTAAGGAAACTTACAGGAAAACAAACATAAACTCACTCCTGTATTCCTGTACATTTTGTTCGGTGAAATTCCAAGAAAATGCAAAAATGTTATGTGAAAAAGAAGATCTATCAATGCATGACCGAATAGTTCAGTTTGATAAACTGTTCTTTAAGCCTAAGCAAAAAATTAACTTTTAATCACACAAATGATTTGCGCCCGAACGTGTTAGCATTTGTATTGCGCCAGACTGAAGGTTAATTCTCACATTTTATACTTCTATAAGTCGTAAAATCCTCTTTTGTTATTAAGCCAGTTTGTGTGCATGTGTATCCATATGTATGTGTGAACTAACAAGGTAACTCAAAAACTCCAATCATGGAGGAATATTGCAAATGCCTCTCTTACATATTTTGGACCAAAACTGTAAACTGGAGAATAAACTTAAACATATGACTTATATGCTTTACTCTATTATCAATCTACACAAATGTTGACAAACATTAAAATTGTAAATTCTATCATGAATATGGGATATATTTTTAATCTTCATCTCCAGAATACGGGGTGCGTTATATATTACATATTCCAAATTATGGTAAAAACTGGTATGGCCTGATTTCATCACCGATGTCCCATGATTTCTACATAAATAGTCATGAAAACTTATGTGTCATTTAAATAAAAAGATTAAAAATGATAACCTGTGATTGAAAATGCTTAAAATTTCTTCCTAGATGTTTTGTTTTACTTTTGATTTCTTCTCCAATAATTTGAACACAAAAATCAGCGTACCGCAACTTGTGAATGATTGGGACCGATACCTTCAAGTAAAATAATAGTATAGTCATTTCGGAAACACACCGCTGCATTAAACTTCCTCTTTTGACGACGGTTTTCACAACGGTCGAATTATATGGTATTTGACCTCAGTATGCACATTCGGTTCCGGGTTTTCTTGTTGGTTTATTTCATTTGACTATGTAAACAACTGCAGGTGTTCGATTCTTTCGAGAGGATTGAGGATTTAAAGAGTTCTGTTCTTTCTCGCGCTGGTTTTTTTATATATTGTTGGGTCGATGAAAGTCTGGAATATTTATTAGTTAGGCGTTGGAGTAAAAAATATCGTTTGCGGTTAGAAGTTCATAGTTTGAAGTTGTATGTTTTGGGTTAATTTTATTTTAGTTCAATTGCTTTTTGAAAATATCACGAAAATTTTAATATATTATATTCAGATACTTTCAATAATAATAAACAGTAAATATCAGCGTATTGACTTGCAGTAAAGATTTTATAAGATTTTTTTTCTGTAAAATTAGGCTTAATTGCTGAAAATGCGTGGGCCGGAATGAACTGAACACTCCATTTCGGAACGTTCAGTCCCATGACTGCACTTCCTCTCCGCGCGGTAGTCCTGAAGGGCATATGTTGCTCTAAAATCATCTGAATTTATAAATAAATACAGTCATTTAGTTAAGATCTTTATCACCAATATGAAATGTCCGTAGCCCTTTAAATATGAAACTACTTTCCTGCCTGTTAGAGTAGATGTATTTGATCGCCAGAAACAGTCAGATTCGTCTTTATACGATTAAAAAACTAAATTTACCGTATAGGATAGGTTTGAATCATCGCAGAACGTCAGTGACATTTAACTCATAAATGTAATATTCCATATTTTCATGACTCTAATTAAAATCATTAAAATAAAAGAATACTTTCTCGCACTATACAAAAAATAATTAAAATTTACCATAAGAGTTAACTGTCATAACTACAAATAAGACGAGCAGTTTCGATTTTTCTCAGTTTGGACGAAGATTGTTATACGATCACGACTTCGAAATTTAATTTAATTTAAACAAAGGAAATTATGAAGCAGTTTTGCACTCGGCTTTACATAATTCAAGAGAGCGCTTCTGCCATGCATCTCGAACCGGTCTGCGCATCTAAAGCCATTAATAAATCCGAACAAAAGGAATTCCGTCTTAACTGCCATGAAGTCTGCGCGAAATAGCTTAGCATAACCTTACTAGCTTAACATAACCTTACGTCGCCGAGAGTTCTTAATGATAGTTGTTCCTCCCATTTGAGAGTGGCTGTGCTAATGGGTTCCATGACCCCAAGCTGCAACGGATTCTTTGATGCAGATTGTAGTGTGTAGAAATGAAAAGGTTACACTAGAAACCGCAAGTAATTTATGTACACTCATGTCCATAAATTAAGGATAATTCAGAATCACACAGAAATTGAACTCTAAAATAAAAATTTCACCTGTAGAATTATAACACACATCTTGAAGAAGAATATGCAAATTACAGGAAACCACCAGATGGCGCGGATAGTACGTCACAATGACGAGAGTGTAAGAGAGGGGTATATAAGGAATGGTGGCAAAGAAGTAAAATTGTTCACATGCGCTTTAAAAGCCTTTCAGTGCAATAACCGCATAGTTATGGCACAAAGGAAGCATTTGGATCATTTTTTACGTGGTAGAATTATCGGACGACTGGAATGTGGACGTACTCAGCTGGAATTATCCGAGGAACTTGTAATCGCCCAGAGTGTCATCTCCAGGCTTTGGCAACGATTCCAAGATGATGGTAATGTGAGTAGATGTTACAGCACAGGTCGCCCCCGAGTTACAACGCCGAATGAGGACCGGTATTTGGTAGTTACTGCCAAAAGAAACAGACGGAGCACAGCATCAGACCTGTCTCGTCAGCTCTCTTCAGCTACCGGTACGACAGTTTCAAGACAGACCGTGTACAGAGGCTTAGGGTACATTGGTCTATATGCTCGTAGGCCTGTCAGATGTGTTCCACTTACCGCAACTCACTGTCGTCTGCAATCTCAGATGGAGTAGAGAGCATGCATTGTGGACACCGCAACAGTGGTCTTGTGTGATGTTTTCCGACGAGTCCAGGTTTAGTTTGCAGTCTGATTCTCGCCGGACTTTCATATGGAGAGCGCCAGGTACCCGTTACCACCAAGAGAACACCATTGAACGACACCGTTACGGTGGTGCAGGATGGCTCGTTTGGGGAAGAATTATTCTTGGTTCCAGAACTGACCTGCATGTTCAGAGTGTAACGATGACAGGCCACATCTATCGGGATGTCATTCTGGAACAACATGTACGTTTGTTTCGAGGCGCCATGGGTGCTGAATTTCTGTTTATGGATGACAACGCCCGTCCTCACCGTGCAAACATTGTAGACGAATGCCTTCAATCGGAGGATATCACCCGTATGGATTGGCCAGCATACTCACCGGACTTGAATCCAATAGAGCATGCGACGAATTGCAGCCCGTCAACCCCCTCCCACCTGTCTACCGGAACTTCGGAGGGCATTGCTTGATGAGTGGTGTAATATTCCCCAAGATCAGATTGATAATTTGATACTCAACATGCCTAGGCGTTGTAAGGCCTGTATTGCATCGTCCGGGAGACATACTCCGTATTAAAAATCATACTAACCATGTTATACTGTTTTTTGTAAATAGGTTCTTTTTTGAAATTTGCTCCAGGGAGTAAAAATCGCAATTTTTATTAATTAGGTCAAACATATAGCATCTGTTTTGCTCTTTACCTTTTGTTTAATAAATAGACTTTACAAATAAGTCAAATTTGTTTTGCTTCTGTCTCTTTCTTTGCCTGAACTTCATTATCCTTAATTTATGGACATGAGTGTATTTCACAATAATGGAACTAGCATTCTTGAACTGGAGACGTACGTCATTCTTCGAGAATGAGATATTGAAGTTTATTTTTTAGAAGGAAAAGTCACTCACTGACTCGTAACGGAATCTCCAAACCCACTAGGTCTAGAAACTTGAAATTTGGCAGGTGGTTGCTCCTTGGATGGTTGCTAAGAATGGAATTTTCAAAAATTTAATTATAATTTTAATTAATTAAAAATTACTCTAAATTTTAAATATTAACAGAAGAAAATTTCCTAACAGATTTCCTAATTTCCTTCCGCACAAAATCCATTCTAACATCATCTTAAAGTGTAAAAATTTAGCTTTTCGATCAGAATATAATTTTGCTTCTATGCAACAATGTGTTTAATTTTAATTAATTTTCAACACAATTTCTAATACAGTAAACTCTCGATATCTCGAAATCGAAGGGACCTGGAAAAAAATTCGAGATAGCGAGTTTTCGAGATAACGAGGTTACCTTCCCAAGCATTAAAAATTACACATGATTACAAGGTAAGGAATATATTGTAAAATATTTTAGCCAGATAGAGCTAAATGTCTGAAAACAGCAATAATTTCCATATTAATTCATAGCAGTGATATTAATTTACATGGAAGTATAAAATTTTTAAAACAGAATGTATTTGTAATAAATTACTACTATTTAGAATTTCTTTCAAAAGTCCAGCATAGTGACCTGGCGACACCTCTTTTCAAATTACTTTTCTACTAAGTTTTCAATCCAAAAAATAGCTGCGAAATCCTCTTTTTCCACGTTTTCTGAATATTCCATGAACATGATGTGAACAGCATCTTTAGCCTGACCCGCAGTAATGTTGGTGTCTGCTGGAACATCCACCTCTTCCTCATCACTCGAAGGCGAAGAAATTGTTTAAGAAAAGATCTCATCATCAGTACACAGTCCACACACTTGAACCTCCGAGTCGAACTCCGTAAATTTTTCAAACGTTGGCGTCTTAGAAAGGTTAAGGATTTTTGAAACCTTCTCCCGTTCTTCACACTGGTGTGTTTCTGTGTGGAGTTCCTGCTCCTCATCTGATTCACTTTCCACACTAGAAAAACAAGCTTTTCCGAAGCAGTGTTTAATTTTCTTTTGTGTAACGTTCATCCAGGCTCCATCTGCCATCCTCATAGAATAAAGCATACTAAACGGTTTCATTTTCTGTTTTTATCAATTGAATCCAAAAACTTTTTTACAAATTCTTTCCTGTAAAAAACTTTAAACCTTCTTATTATCCCCTGATCTAGAGATTGCAGCTGGGAAGTCGTGTTAGGTGGGAGGAAAACCACCTATACTGCGTTCGTTTCAGGGATAAGGCTGTGAGCCGTGCAGTTATCAATGAATAAAACAATTTTCCTCTTCTCTTTACACATTTTCTTGTTTATTTGTTTTAACCACTCTGAGAAAAATTCACTCGTCATCCAAGCTTTTTTATTTGCTTTATAATGAAGTGGAAATGACTTAATTCCTTTAAAGCACATTGGGTTTCTAGATTTTCCAATCGTTAATGGAGTAAGCTTCTTAGTCCTACTCAATGCTGGTAGCTAAAAGTAACGTTACTCGCTCTTAACTTTGTTTTCCTCTATGGAAGGTTTCTCCTTGGAAAACTGTAGTTTTGTCTAGCAATGCTTTGAAGAAAAGCCCAGTCTCATCAGCACTGAATATTTTTGTAGAAGATCAGGAAGAGTTTTTATCCATTCCGAACAAAGCTCATCACTCACTGATTGGCTTTCGGCACACAATTTTCTAAAAACAATGTTATGACGGTTTTTAAAGATTTTCAGCCATCCATTGCTGCTTTTGACGTCTTTGTAACCCAGCTTCTGTGCAAAGTGTTCCGCTTTTTCTTTCAACTCATTGCCTCCAATAGGTAAATTACAATCTCTGCATTGTTTAATTCATTTTGTGAAGCATTCTTCTAATTCAGGATCTCAATTCGAATCTTCTTCATAGATCCTTTTTTCAGTTCAAAAAGTCTTTTAATTTTCTCTCTGTCCTTTAGTATTGTAGATAAAGTCGATGCTGGAATTTTAAAATCCTTGGCGATTTGTCCTTTCTTCCCGCCTTTATCAACAGCTTCGAAAATCTCGACCTTTTTCTTTACTGTCAACACTTTCAACTCCCGTTTAGCACTTACTTTTTCCGTCTCCATGGCACCACCTTCCATTTTTGCAACTCGAACTGGCAATTCACACACTTTTAACCCATCAACCGGCTGGAACGTAGAAAGTCGCTCTCTGATGATTATTCTAAAACCGGCTCCGTCTCAGAAAGTCGTTCTCCGATTATTTCTCTTAAACCGGCTCCGGCGTAGGAAGTTGCTCTCTGTTTATTATCCGAAAACCGGCTCCGAAACATTTGCGTTCACCATTTAGCTACAGAGAGGCCGTTTTCAAAGCATTCAGTTGAAATATTTTTGCCGTTCAAAGGGTTAATCGCAACTACACCCCACAAACATTTTTCGCAGACTGATTTAACACGTGTAGTCAAGTTTGTTGAACCTGTTATATACACACAACAGCTAATAGGCTTGCGTAACAAATTGGCGAGAATGACACTCATCGGATCGAGCCGATACTATGCGACCTTGAATATCCATTTAGGTGTAAAGAGAGTGGTATTGTCCCTTTTGCAGCAAATTCTGGGAAGCATTCCCTACGTGAGATCTGCATGAAGGTCACAATGTGACTAAACAGCGATTTTCAAGGGAAAATAATATTTTTCGCTTCGAAAAAAATTCGACATATCAAGGTTTTGAGTGAAAACACTTCGAGATAAGAATTGAAAATAACATTAGAGAAATACGAAATTTCAAGGGGCAAAATATTTTTTCGAGATATCAAGGTTTTCGAGACATCGAAGTTCGAGATAACGAGAGTTCACTGTAATGCCTTTTATATTTCTCACGTGTTTTTGCCACCACTTTCTTCTTTGTTTTCGATTCTTATTTTACGAATACTTTCTAAACGAATTCGTTTGTATTTATTTTCTATCTTTATAATTATGTTCTACTTACTGATTAACTGGAATAATATCAGTCATTTTTAAAAATTCTGGTTTTGAAAATCAGAGAGAAAAACCGAGAATGTTGTATACAGGCAGATCCCGAAACTTTAATTCCTGAAAAGTTACCTAAATTTTTCATATTCCTATGATTCCTTGTCTTTTATTTCCGTTTCTATTCTACGTTTGCCTGATGGTGACATCTCGTCTTCTATGGCAGACTTCGTTGATAATCAACATATCGATGAGAATTGCAACTACCACCTTACATTGAAAACTTCAGCTCCAGACACGAGGACTGGAACCACTTACAAGAAATCAAGCAAATTTTGTCAAAATCCTCGCGAATGAAACCGCTATTTTATATATACATTGCTTAAAATTTAAAAAAGTGGTTTTGCTAAAATAATTATTTAAATGATGCTATTCAACTGAAAATATCAGATTTTATTTGATTTACGGCTCATTTTAAACTGCAGACGATTGTTTCTGTAGTTTGTAATATCCAACCGTGATTTGAGTTTGAGGCCGATATATGATACCACATGGCTTTTATCTAAATCTTTTGACTTGGCCGAAAAAAGTTTATGGGGACTCGATATCCTAGTTCAAGGTGCCAAATACGGGACCCAAGCGTTGAAGGTTGAAAACCTGATTCACGAAAGAACCGCTGTATATAAAGTCCTGGTGCACGTCAAATACCGTTCCATGTGTCATCCTCGCCATCTGATGATTATTCAAAACTAAGAGATCCTTCCCGAAATATCCCTCATGTTCTTTATAAACAGAACGTAAATATAATTAAACTAATTTAATCCAATGTCATCTGTAAAATTTGGTAATATGTATATTTCTTGTTCCAATGAAGCACTTATTAGAATTATGTTAAAAGTTATCGTCTACTCTGAAATAACTTGCTCATTATAAGTACCATTTGAATGTTAGCAGTATATATATATGTATATATATATATAGAGAGAGAGAGAGAGGGACAATAGCAGTAAACAAGTTTGTTTTTTCTTCTGACAAATACATTGGAGAACACCATGATGAATATTCTAGAAAAGTCTAATCTTTTGTTCTGCCGAATTCTACCAACTTCAGAACTATTTAGTTGTTTAAATTCTTAGCTATGTTGCATATAAATTCTGGTTTCATGTCCACCCTTTATGCACAAATGGCATCTAACAAACTAGATTTATTTTGTATATTGATTTGCAAAGTTGCTCCTGACTTTTTAATCATCCAACAAATACTATATAAATTCGGACAAAGATCTCTGGAAATTATAGGGTATATTTATTTTTAAAAATTCCAATCGCAGCGAAACATCTTAACTGCTGCTCTATCCTATAACTGAAATTTAAAAAACATTATTCAGCATAATGGTTGAAAGAAAAACTGCAACCGCTGCTCAACCGTCGTGTATGTTGTAGCATGAAATAGAAAGATACTTTACTTCAAAGCGTTATTATGGATCCTTCAACAAAACAAAGAGTTAGAGATGAAATACTTAAAGCTTTTTTAGACGTAAGCCAATTAGAGTAGTGTAAAAAATGAAATTATAAAATTATTCCTTTCAGATACTTCAAATTTTGACTTTCTTATATCAAATATTTCTGAAATGGAAGTTCCTGTGTAAAAAAAAGAAAATTGTCGGATAGTATTACATTCACGAGAGTTGTCTAAACTATTTATACAGTAACACCTCCTTACAAAAATAATTTGGGGACAAATAAATACATTGTTATAAACGGATGTATTGTTATGTCGAGGGGAGATATAATTACATATAAAAACTTAAATTTTATTTCTTTTACAATACAACAATATGCATTTTAGAAAAAAAGCATCGCTAAAGTGTTTCTGATTGTTAAAGCATACAAAAATTTGAAAACTCAGCTATTCAATAAACTAGTTCACATTTCTGATAAACTTATTTATCGACAAAATCCAGTACTTTCCTTTCGTTATTCATTTTTTACTTGTTTCAACTAACAGGTTTTGCACCATCATTTGTGGATGAAAGGCTTGAAAAAATACCCTTTGGGTCTGAACTGATTGAAAAGCTTCCTGGGATGTCAAGAAAGATTGCGATGGATCTGTATCATCATTATCATCTTTTTCCATTTCGTCTCTTATTTCGGACAAAATATCTTCGCAAAATAACTCCCACAAAAACCATAAGGTTATCATCTGTTGTTAAATATTCCTCCAAGTTAATTCCAGACATTTTTCCGCTTTCTTCTTCAAACTGAGTTAAAGACTTTTGAAAGCACAAAACACATTCTTCAGCATCTGAAAAATCGCCATTTTTGGAATTTTCGTCATTATCAGTTTGCTTATTCTTTATGAAAAAAAGGTCTACTTATCCTCAACAATTACAAATTGTTTTCGTGTAACTACCCACCAACTCCCAACAATATTGCCACTCGCTTCCTTCTGATCTCTTTTAAAAGGCTCTTCTACTTTAATTTTGATGTTTATGAGTATCGAATCCACCAACCGCAGTATTCGCTGAATGTTTCAAAACTTCATAAATTGTTTCTCCTATTTGAGATTTCTAGTTATAATTGCAATGGACTAATTCTAATTATGACTCATTCGTTTAAAGTTCTGAAAAAATATGCTCTAGCTATACAACACATATTTACATATACAATACACAATAACAAAATATATAAAAGCAAACAAGTAATAGTAGTAGAAATATAGACAGGGGTAATGCGGAGACATTTATACACTTTTTTCCGAAATATAAATGATTTTACCAAATGTAATAATTAGAAATAATGCACTAAGGTTATACATTTATTAATCTAATATCGGATTTCAGTCTAGTTTTGGGCATAACTAAAATAAGAAAATATTTATTACACTTTTTTCGTAAAACTGGATCTGTTTCAATCTGCCCCATACTAGGGGTAAATTAATAAACTGTGAAATAACGGAAATAATGATGGTTAATAGGTCTGGGATCAAAACAAATCTATTTTATCAATAACTTTCTATTCCAAATCAAGGTTCAAAAGTTTAAAAAAGTAACAAACTTTTATTTTAATCAAAATTCAACATTTTTAAAGAGAGTGGGAAAATGTAACAATTAGACCTGAAAAAATAATTTGTATCCACAACTAAAAAAAGGAGAATTCGTGTATGTGTGTAAAAATACTTTGGAGGGAGGAACTGTTTACCTCGAAGCCGCTTTTGGAAATTTTAACCAATTAAAAATTAAAGGAAATTTTCGCGTTCTTCCTTGATGACTTACGTAAATAATATAGCAGAAAAGTAAATTTTACACCTTCTGAAAATACAAAAATTCTCTTTTCGATGATATTAATTAAGTTTCAGTACATTTTTTTTCAATTTTAATAAATTCGTAAAAAATATTTTAAACTTAATTTACAACAATTTTTTTCATTATTGCAATAAAATTCAAACAATTTTCATAGTTTTAACAAATACTTAATTGCTTATTTCTCACTTTTACATTTTTGTTCAATTTTTGAAGGCGATTTTGCAAATGGTTGCTGTGAAGGCACATTGATACACAAAGGTGATGCGTATCAATGTGCCCCGAGTCAACTGTATCAATCTGTCTCAAGAGAACTTTTTACTTAGAACAAGTGGTCACCCAAACTAAACGCTGATATACCTCAAAATTTAATATAGTTCAGAAAAATAAATGTTTTCCCTACTTTTGGATTATACTGCCAGGTAGGAATACGTAATTAATTAAAGAAATCACTCAACATGTGCTTAGAAAAAAATAGAATAGAAGATTATCGGTTTCATTCATTTGTAAATTATCTTTTCACTTTACATGACCGAAATATATACCGTGTTCTAAGGGTTACATTGGCATATCTATGAGGGGATGTGAACATCTTTAGCCATTCCAACCATCAAAATTTAAGGCATGTGTCAATGTTCCCGCCTATGAATCTACCCCAACTCCCCCTACACAGTACTACAATTAATTGAAACACTTGGATATTCCCCTAGCTGGTAAGAACTAAACTTTCCGATATTTTCTAAACAATCATTCTTCTAGACGATCTTGTAATTCTACCGAGAATAACAGATTTCAGACGCATGATAACAATGCATCTTTCAAGCAAAAAAGCATGATATCATATTTTTCCTAAAGAAGATTAGCGTTTTCAGCATTAGGCAATTTTATTTTTTTAAACTATTTGATTCCGTCTCAAACTAGAGTTCAATAATTGATCAATAACTCAGTCTCGGCAGCTACATCGAGAAATTAAAAGAAAAACAGTAAAAGCATTTTATCAGGGCATAGACATTTTTTTCTTTGTTCTCCCTGCCAATTCCTAACCGTTACCACGATCTGCAATTCTTACCAACCGCGTAAATGACCCAATGAACAATGTCCCCGACTGGCCGTAAAACCCCGGAGAATAAAAGACGCGATCATGGAGTTCAGCACCATCTACACTAATGAACGACCTTCTCTACTCTTACTTTGTACAGAAAAGAAACCCTTATCTACAATTCAAATAGATTTCTTCTTTCTCCTCCTGGATCAGATCATTAACTTCTTAGAACAAAGAAGTGGAAAGGAAGTAAAGCTTTTGATCGTTTGCAGTTTGTAAGAGAATCAATTTATTAAGTTCAATTATTCTTACATTTGTCATTAGAAATGCTAGAGCGACCAGACTTTCTGTACTTCAGTCCGGACGTAGGAACTGTATGAGATATCGGCAATATAAAAGATATATACATATATGAATATATACAGAATGTGGAAAAAGTAAGAATCATTTATTTCCTTAAATATTGTACGTAGATATAAACTTCCAAATTTAAAGTTTAGTTTACAAATGTGGGAATTAATACGAAATCTCTATGGCTCCAGTGCGGGTTCTTAATAAAAAATTAAAAAAAAAAACTATACGGCCAAAATAGAGTAAAAATGTTAGTGAGTAAAATGTTCCTCTTACATTCATCTATGTAGAAACAGCTGTCGGCTTTTGTCATTTCTGCTTTTTCTTGGGGGGGGTGAATTTCATGATTCTATAAGAAAATTTTTCAGAGATATATTTAGTTTTTAATTTTAATGGGCTTTTTACAAATGAATGAAAATGTTCCTGGATAAAAAAACCTTCAACACTGAAAAACAGCGATCTGCAAATATTGTCTAATAGTGTATAGTTTAATTGTCATGGAAAAGGGTACTCTAAGGATATTCTAAAAGGATACTCTACCAAACAATTACAAAGAGGATGCTCCTTTACGGGCTAGTGCTTGGACCCTCTCTGTTTATCCCAGGTTGGAAAAAAATACTGTCTTCAATACAGAGGATCTTCCTCCTTTACATTACCGGCTCTTCCAGAACCACTCCCACGGTAGCTCTGCAAACTATTACAGGTATATTGCTGTTACAACTTAAAGCTCAACAAGAAGCTATTATCATCAACGTCGCGTGTTTGAGAAAGCAAATAGAATTTGAAGGTCTCTCCTATCAGCCAAGGGATTATGAAGGAATAATCAAGAGCCTAACCATCCATCCATCATTAATATCATAAATCAAATTTCAACAACAGAGCCCTGCAAAGAGATCAATAGTCTCATGTTCTTTCAAGTTCAAAACAGAAATGGGAACAGGATGCTCTTATTGCGCATTCGGAAACGGCATCAAAGTCTTAGAATGGAAGGAGAAATTAGAAAAATTCCACACAGTCCGAAACATTCAGTACCTTCTCACACAGAATCTAAATATTCTGGTTAGATGGATCAAAGCTCATGCTGGCTATCGGGTAATGGAGAATCTGATACTCTCGCCAGAAAAGCCATCACAGAAGGCGTTGTAATGAAAGCTCTAATCCCTCGATGCGGACTTAAACAACAAACTGTTTTTAAAAAAAATGGCAAAATCTTTGGGATAATGAAAACACTGGACGTTCTGTTCATGAAGTGCTCAAAGCCGTTGACCTAAAACCAGTCTTTTGGATACTTGAATAAATTCTGTTTGTCACAGGACACGGTCCATTCCCTTCATTCCTTAACCGTTTCCATTTATCGGATAGTGACTCTTGTACCTGCGGAGAATTCGGCTATCGCATCCACTATGCGACATCTTGCCCATTGACTCTCTCTTGGCGTATTAGGAAACCTTCCACTTCACTGGAAAGTTTGTGGTATCAAAGAGTCCTGGAGAATCCGAATTCAAGAAAAAGAATGATAAACATGATTAAATTCATAATAGGCAATGAAAAAATAATGTGACTGGAATAAGTACTCACCTGCCTTTGTACAATAACTCTAGCTTATCTTGAATTCAATATACTGAATATTCTAAGTCCTTCCTTTGTCATAAATCTTTAACAGTAATCTTCCTATCCCTTGTATTCCACAATAAGCACGCAATGGCTCAAACTCGCAATGGCTCGTTACTCAAAACCTGTGCATTGATGTAAGCTTCCTCTTGTTATTCGTCGTCATCTAAATTCTTCATTTGTCATTCCTTTCTTGCTGTAATTTTATTATTTGCAACTCAATAAATTCCACCTACATCTATACCAAACCGGATAGGAGCCACATGAGCTCTTGAGTTGACAGTGTGGTGTAGTGTTAAAGTGTTAAAAGATCATGTGTTTGGCTAAAATTATAGATTGGTTGAACGATTTCAAATCACAGATTTCGACATTAGTTTGAATCACCAGGAAAGGAAACCGTCCCAGTTGAATGTCGCATCAGTAATAGTATGATTCAGTTAAATTTTCAATTAAAATGTATACCAGGATAAGCTGAATGATGTATCTACATATTAATGCTATTTGGAGGAATAATTTGTATTTTCCCCAATGCCGTTTTTGCCTTTTATCAAATAGTTTTTAAAAAATAATGTTATTATTAATAAAACATTTTGCTTAGTATATATTTTGTCTTAAAGAATGGAATTTCTAGGGAAAAAACTTAATAAAACAATTAATGTTTTAATTTACTTTTAATTTAGTTTGATTAGGATCAGACTGAAAACTGAAGTATTTTTTTCAGGATTTCTTGCATATATTTATATAGCAATAATCGAAAATTTTAAAATTGAGTTTGCACATATTAAGTTTAATCTACAAATCAGCGTTGTTTCCAATTAAAATTATAAAAGAATCAGAAATTCCGTGAACAATATACAGGGTGAACCAAAAGACCTTGACACATTTCAAAATTTAATAAAAAATAATAATAAATGTGACGTCATTGTGCGGTTTTCACTAGATTTCATTTCGTGGCATAAAGTGTTTTTTACATAGAGAAAGGTTCAATTGTCTGCACATAGATAGCGCTAGTGGTACTGCTTTAGCTTAGTAAAGTTAACTTCCAATCCGTCATTTTATGTAAGTATGGCGACTCGAGCGGAAACAGCAAATTGCATTGGTTGGTACTCTGAAACAAGGTCGATTATTCAACTTCAAAGAAAGTTTCTACTACGTATCTGAAAGCTGGACTTTGTCGAAAAGCATTTTTCATGGCACCGAAGATTTTTAGAGACTGGAAGCGCATTGGACAGAATAGGAAAAGGTAGGCCACGCTTGTCGGATGATGATGCCAAACGAATCTACCAAATGTTAATTTGCAGTCCTATAGGGTCA
Organism: Araneus ventricosus; assembly: GCA_013235015.1. Classification (NCBI taxonomy): domain Eukaryota; kingdom Metazoa; phylum Arthropoda; class Arachnida; order Araneae; family Araneidae; genus Araneus; species Araneus ventricosus. Next base: position 3,907 of record BGPR01022530.1, on the reverse strand, counting down.
ACACGATGTGCGTCATGGGAATAAGGAATTGGACGAACATTATGCATCGAAACTGTAGGAATTGTACGTCGATAATGTTTTTGCGGTACAGACATTTATTAAAATTAAATTCTATTTTATTAACAATTTTTTACGGCAGAAAAAACTTTATAGAGCATAATGCAATTTAGTGGAAACCTCACACTGATATCACAATTTTTTCATTTTTTTATTAAATTTTGAAATGTGTCAAGGACTTATGGTTCACCCTGTATATTTTCCTTTTCATAATTATTTCTATTTAAAGATAAATAATATTCTCTTAAAGAGGTTGTTAGATTCCCAATTTTCATTTCAAGTTATTTAATAATTAAAAAAGCATTTGATCGAGTGAAGCGACTTTATGTTTTAACTCGACTGTTTGTCTGTAAATTTGTTTGTTACGCAGTCAGGACCGATTGCTCTATTTCCTTAGAATTTCGTATGTTTCTTGAAGTCATTAAAACGACGCATGGGCAAGGATTGATAATTTTAATTCCTTTTCAAAATGATGATAGTTTATGATTCCGTTCATGTAATCCAACCAATCATAATCCAATCATTTTAAAAAAGTCATACATAAAATTTCGTACAATTTTCTTCCAGCATATTTTTTATGTAATTCTAATGGTTTCGCCGTAAACGAAAGACAAAAGTTAGAAATCGTCGCTTATCAAGTAACATCACCTATATCAATTTTTTGAAATTTCGTAAACGAAGGAAATAATCAATACCAATAAAGGATATTTATAATTTTTTTAACATCTGATATAAGCATAAGATACTGCATACTCCTACTACACGTGAAAAAATATTCTGACAAATTCGTTATTGTTTCCGATAAACTGAGTATTTTCTTTCTCTTTAAAATTTTAAAAAATTGAGATGGGTGGTGTTGCATTTTAAGCGAGGAAATATTGTTATAGAATTTTGTTGCTGACATAATGTGAGAGATGATGCCTCTACTCCTATTCTTAACTCCTGACATGAAGTCTACTGTTCACAGAATAATTAGTTACATTTTTTACTAGTAAATATAAAAATAGTAGCATTCTTTAGGAAAAAGAATTCTTTTGATCCTTCTCCCGTTCATGAAGTATACACCACAGATAAGTATCGGAATCACTTAAAGTTAAAATTATCAGATGGGAAATTTCTAATTTATTTTTGAAATCTGCTGTTTGAAATCTCTGATCTAGGGGAAATTTTCACTTTCTTTTGTATCAAAAATTATAGATTACCACTACGTTAGTGTAAATTATAACCACAGAAACGTCGCACTACTAGAAATTTAAAAAATATATTTTTTTATTCCATTGATTTTCATGGCTTAAAGAAAAAATTGTTATCCGAAATGGGTTGTACTCTATTTCTGAGTTAATATATAACTTCACATGAAGCGTCCGTGTGAAAATTGCAAGACATCATTTTTTTCTGATTTTAAATTTCCAGCGCTTATTAAAGGACAAAGAAAAAAAGCAAATATTTCGCTGTATCCGAAAGTGATTATAACATTTGTACCACTATGTTAAAGCGAACTTCTCGCATATATATTTTTTAACAATCTTGGCTTGTTGAAGGACCATTATATCGTTGCTTCTTTTATTTATAGCTTATATTGTTGAAGGAGCATTGCATCGTTGTTTCTTTTATTTATAGCTTGAACTTTTATATTCGAGCTGGTAAATGTAAGTAAGAGTTGAAGTTTCATCACTTGAATGGCCCAGGGAAAGAATGATAAGGTTAATTCTTTTTCCCTCTTGTTCAGCTTTCATGGCCATCTATTTGTTGAATTGATATAGTTTTACGATATCTACTTGAAATTCGGTTAGTGCTATAAAATTCACTCAGAATAATGATTTCAAATATATAAAAACTGTGGAAAACTATCTTAAAATTTCAGAAAGCAACTGAATGTCAAATAATTTCTTTCCTCGAAGAGATAAATCTTTCAAATTTTAGATGGTAGATAAAATAAATTTGTATCAGAATATATTCCGAATTTATCAAAGAAAAATATAAATTCGCTTGGATTTTGATTAATTAAAATTTCAAAAAAATAGCCCCGATGCACACATTTCCGAACCTGCAATATGTTTATATCAAATTTCATAACTCTAGGTTCATCGGTCTGCTCTGCAGAGCGCGAACACATTCTTCCTTTTTAGTAGTAGAGATATAAATATGTTACAATTGGTTTTTAAATAAATGTTTGAAAAATCATTATTTTGTCGCTTAATAAGCAACATCATCTATCGAAATTCTTTTGAAATTGCAATATGGAAGGAAATACATAAACGTTTACAACCAATAACGGGTATTTCTGAATATTTTTTAACATCTGATATAAACATAAGGCAGCATCCTCCTACCGCATGTAAGAAAAAAAATGTTTAGAAATATTCGTTATTGATTCCGAAAAACTGAGTATTTTCTTCCTCTTTTAAATTTCAAAATATTGAGATAAGTGGTGCTGCTTTTTAAATGAAAATTTATTCTTATTTGAATATTTTGATTGAAAAATTCCAAATTCCATGCAGTGACAATTTTAAGAATTTTCGACCAAATATGCAAACTTTCACTTTTAAACTAATTAACCTTATTCCAATCGGTTAGAATAGATAACGGGCTTCTAGATACCTTTATGTGCCTGCAATTTAGTGGAGAATCACTACATCCACCCAGAAATCTTATAATATTTCTAATTTCGATGTCTGAAAACCACTGTTATTGTTAATTAAAGGCATGAATCCTGTTAGTTAAATTTATCTGTTTTTATTAGCCTTTATAAATGCCTTTGGTAAAAATACAATTATAAATCTAGAGGCCCAAATCACAGATAGCTATAAAAATAAAATGTTCTCTTTCTGCGCATTCTTGTGGCCTCCTTAAAAATTAAAATCTTTGACCTAGCTGGAAATTCAGTTATGTTATTCGTCTGATTATTCAGAGTTCATCACAGGGTTTAACATTATTCTCAATTCATCTAAATAGTCTTAATTATCATCCTATTGCAAATAAAAACAACCGATATTTGAGCGCAATTTGATCCTAAGCAACATAGTGAGACAAGCTGTGGAAAAACATAAAACTTTTGTTTAAAGTAGAAGCTTCGTATGTTAATCATTTTTAAAATTGCAAAACAATGTATGCCGAAGAATGTTCTATTCCCAGTTTATTTCCTTCAAAATCTTCATTCTCTTCTTTATCAGTTAAGCGGACTTATGAAAATATAGAAATATATTAGTAAAACAAATGCTATGACTAAGTATGGAATGAAGTTAAAGAATGAGAGCAAACGCTTATATTTACAATAAATGTTAAAGAATCTTTATGAAGTTACTGAAAGGAAAAAAATAGTACACATTTCCCCACGAAATGGTGAATAATTTTAAGAAGATAAACAATTTCTTAGATATGTAAATTGGAGGCAAAGTGAAAGTACTGTTCGTTTCAGAAACGTAAGACTAGCAATTTTGGATGATGATTTTACTACCAAAAGGAGCGAAAGGCACCGAGTAAGAAAAGAGCCTTTTCAGGATTTTTTGTTAAGTCGTGACATTCGTTCGATTAGTCGTATAAAGTTTTCTTTAGGCTTTATAGCAAATCAGTAACTGAAAATAAAATGTATCCATATCATGCTAAGTGAAATTTTAAACATTTACCGAGCTTTTTTCATTTCACCCCTATTATGGTGAAATCATTTTCGTCTGGGACATGCGCAAAGCGTTGAGAGTTTTCGTATCTGAAAATGTGTTGGCAAACAGAGAGGCAACAAAGTACGCATAACAACGAGAGAGTCCATTTTTCTTCTAATAAGATGCATTTATTACTATTGGGTATATCTTCTTGATAAACATTAAAAGAAAACTACTAAATTATTATGTAC